>CAIGRP010051721.1:0-19915 GCA_903798385.1 Fraxinus cuspidata
TAAAGCTTCTCCATCATTTGCTACTACTCTCAATTGGTTTGGCTGAACCGGCTAAGGTAGTTGTAATGGATTCTGAACTTGATTCGAATTTTATTTTTTGCCATTTCCCTTACTTCCCTTTGTTTTCTTCTTCGTTGTTTGAATGTTCTTTCGATTTCAGGATCTATTGGAAGAAACTTGATCTCGTTAGAATCTTACATAAACTATAATTTCCTGAAAATAGTAAAACAAGAGACTTAGTTCGTTCAATAAATAGCCTAAAAATAAAAACTTCAAATCTAAAATAACTAATAATCTTAAATGAAATAAATTATTCCCCGGCAGTGGCGTCAAAAACTTGTTCGTGTAAAACCCGCAAATGTACGAGATCGTTGTCAAGTAATACGTTATGAGTAAAGAGTGTCGTCCCACAAGGAATAACTTTCAATGAAGTGTATTAGTTTCTATTCAGTTTCAAAGTGAACAAACAAAATAGTTATTTTAAATTATTATATGAAAGCTTGTAAAATTCGAGTTTAGTATTTATATGGAATGAAAGTATTGGATTATGAATCCACCTATTATATCTATTTCGATTTTCAATTAGTAGCTAGTATCATTCATGCATTCTTGACAATTGATAAATCTATTGTAATTAATTATCTTTTCCAAGACAAAATAAATCTATTCTAATCACGACCCCAATCTATTCCTAATCTGAATTAGAATGAATAAAACGCATTATTTAGTTTATCTCAAAATTGCACACGTGAGAAATATTATTCCTACTATCTATCGTACGCATGTTAATCAAGCAATGTTCTAGACCTATTATGAGCTTCCCAACAATACAACAAGCAACTATATATTTAATTGGTGATCAAGCAATCAAAACATAAAATTATGCATGCAAGATTAATCAAGAAAAAACAAGAAATTAACTAACTACTTGTCTTGAACTAAAAATAAATAATATCAGGTTTCATCTTCATCCAATACTTGAAAACAAATAGCCTAGCATATTTTTATGTAAATTACACAACAAGATTCGGAAAAACTTCACCCAGATTGAAAACAATGAATTGAAAGTGAAAAACCAATTTCTTCTTCTTTAACCTTCAACCCAGACTTTGAATTTTCAATCTCTTATGATAATTGCCTTTGAATCTTGTGCTAGCCTCTTTCTTGTGGTGAAAAATAGGATTCGATGTGTTCTCTCTTGTTCACACCGTTCTCTCATCAAGAAATATGTTAAGTTTGGTTTTTATAAGAATTTGGATAAAACAAGGAAACTGGGCCGTTCAGGCCCAGAAATGGCATGTGTGCACGCGCCGTATAGTTCCTTGCGTGCACCCCGTTTAATAATTTTGTTCTCGGTATATGAAAGTCATGCCTGTGCACGCACGAGAGAATTTTCCTGTGCTCGCGCGCCGTTATACACTTTTCCATTTGTTGCAATTTGGTCCCCGAATTTCATTCCTGGGTTATTTTGGTTACTTCTTCGTATTTTCTTGATCCTCCATCTTCTAACTCCATCTAATTGACTCCAATATTTCTCCAATCATCGATACTAGGTCTGAATCATCTATTAGCATTTTGCAATTTAGTCCCCCAAACGTTTGATTAGGTCCATTTTAGCCGATTTTCTACTCATTTTCTTCAATTCCATCATTTTTGATCGAGATGCACCTAACAAACAAATTATATACAAAATTAAGCCTCGATTCGTCTAAAATAACAATATTGCTCTAGTTTAATGGTACGAATAAGTGTATAAAATACACTTATCATAAGGATTTGGCATGGTGACAAGTGCTCGGCGATTTGAAATATTTTGAACTTTTAGTAAAATTTCCATTCTTGTAAATCTATTATGAATTCTTAGACGATACTTTTAAAATGTTTAATTTTCTACTTTTGCCTATTTTTACTTATATTGCATGTCAATTATAACTTAGAAACATTAGAATGACTACGCATGAAAGTTAATTATTGCTGGTTTGAATTTCAGATTTTGTTCTTCTATTTGAAAGTGGTAAAACTTGGGTACAGTACAAGTTTTAGAGTGAAATCAGTGGGGTTTCAAAGGTCTATGAGTCTTCTAGTAGTAAATCTTTGGAATTACCCTAAAATATTATTTAGAGAAAAAATTATGTCCATTTTGGTAGACTGCGTCGAGTTAGTTCCGAATTTTCTGTTCAGCATAGTCGAACAATATTTCATATTTCAAACATTATCATCGAGATCCCAATTTCTTATATGATGTACGTATATGAATTTTATAATCCCTGATAAAATTTCATAATTTTTCGTCAACGTTTACTAAGTCAACCATATTTTTCTCTTTCCGCTGCTGTATAATGGTATTTGTTGAAATTCCTCTAGTGTTTCAAAAATCAAATTACACCATAATTTTCTAAAATCTATTTGGACATTTATCTCCCATTATAATTTTTATATGTTTCAAACTCCAAATTTTTTCTTATTTACAATTTATTTTGTTTAACGTTAAAGAGGTCAAACAAAGAAGAAGATTTTTTTAATGCTTTGAGTTTCGAGAATTTGGGGCGTTACATTCTTGCTCATGAATTCGCTGAATGTATAAAGCAAGAATTGGAGATGAGTATAGTTGGAGAATTAAATTACTTTCTTGGTCTCCAAGTTGAACAAATTGATGATTGGTTGTTCATATCTCAATTGAAGTACACTAAAGAACTTGTCAAACATTTTAGACTAAACAACAAGAAACACACTAGAACCCCCATGAGCACTAGTGTCAAGTTCGGTCATGATCCTACAGGTAAGAGTGTAGATCGGACACTATATAGGAGTATGATAGTTAATTTACTTTATCTCACTATAAGTAGACTAATATAGCCTTTAGTGTTGGGGTGTGTGCGCGCTTTCAGGCTAGTCCCAAGGAATTCCTCCTGAGCACCGTACCATGTATAATTAGATATATCAATGGAACCTTAGATTATGGAATCATGTACTATCGAGACTCTAATCTTGACCTTGCTGGCTGTTTAGATGCCGATTGGGCTGGAATTACTAATGATAGAAAAAGTACTTCTAGAGGATGTTTTTATGTTGGTGCTAATCTTGTAGATTGGATGAGTAAGAGAAAAAATTCTATCTCATTGTCTATAGTAGAGGCCGAATATATAGTTGCAGGATATTGCTGCACTCAACTGGTTTGGATGAAGTAGATGTTAAAAGTTATAGATTTGACCAGGGAACTATGTTTGTGTGTTGTGATAACATTAGTGCCATCAATATTTCCAAAAATTCTGTTCAACACTATCGAACCAAAAATATTGATATATGATATTATTTTATTTTATTCGAGAGCTTGTAGAGATACGTGTTGTAACTCTTGAGTACATCTCTATAGAAAATCAATTAGCTTAATTTACCAAACCATTAGATGGTCTGCGATTTGAATCTCTAAGGATGGCTATTGGTGTTTGTGTACTTCTTTGATTAGGTACATTGGTGCATGCTCGTGCTTTAGTAATGTGTGACATTGATTTATGCATGCATCATATTTGTTTATTGGTTTTTTAGGTAGAAAACTCGTGCATTTATTTATTTATTTACTTTTACTATTTTTTGTGTTTGTTTTGTTGTTGTTTTGTGTGTTTGGTGCATTCATGCTTTCAAAAAATAAAAAAATGAAAATATACTTGATTTTGTTTGTTATGATTAAGCATGGGTTTAATCGAAGAGCTGTAACATAGTTTCCATTGTTGACTTAGATTATTTATGGAGTACTTAGTATAGGTGTATTCTTGTAGCATCTGCACTGCACACACACTATGATATTGTTAGAGAGACTCTACGGCGTGTTTGAGATTTGAGATGGCAATCACTTGTTAGTAAGGTAACTTCGAACATAAATTGACCTTTTTTTTAGACATAAGCTCAAGTTTATCCCTGTTAGTAAAAATCTTAATATCTTATGTTCTTCTTTAGAGCCTATTTGACTCGATCAACTAAACTTATGAAATTTCTCATAACTTGGTGCCTATGGTCAGTTGACTTGGGTTAACCGGCCTAACGCTAGCTTTAGGAGTCATTTTAGTCGCTTAATGAAGACAATCCTTCACTTAAGATGAGAAAATTAATAATGAGTTTAAAATATTGAAAGATTTAAAATAAATGCTCAACTCCAGGGGGAGAAAAGAAATTTTCCATACAAAATGAGCTTTTTTGAATAGGTTCAAATGTGCTTTAAATTGTTTGACTTTCACAAGTAGAGGAATACACTTATTGACTGTGGTGTTTAGCGTGTCATTTTTCATAAAATTAAGGTTTCGAGTCCTGCTTCCAAAGGATTACATATGGGTTACTTATACAATTTACTCCATGTTAACTTAAGTTAACACTGCATTTTAAGGTTATTGTATATTAAATATCGGTCACTTGTCATTTGTGACAAAAAAAAAAAAGGGGGAGTAGTAAAATTTTGACTGCTGTACTTAAAAGTTTTTGATTTGACATTAACATTGAATGTTAAAATTTTTGATTCCGTATAATATAATATTTGTTTCAGCTAGATTAAGGTTTGATGTTTAGTGACATCATTGTTTCTTTTGGTATGTTTATTTACATTGATTTTGCATTTTAATTTAGTGGTATGATTTAATACATCATATTTTTAGTTGGTATGAATAATGATTAACTGTTTGAATTTTGTTTATTCATATTACTATTTCACGTGCTTTTACACTGGGTATTGAGTTGTTTATTTCAAGAAACATGTTTACAAAGAAAAAGCACAGTTCAATCAAGACAGTTGATTTGATATTAATAAGTGTTTTGAGTCTATTTTGTTTTACTACCTTGACTTTAGATTTGTAGGTTTGTCGCAGAATGCTAAAGGTGGAGCTTGTTAGATTTTTTATATAATTGGCAAGTCCGTGAACAAAAAGAACTAGATTTATTATGTTGTAAAATTCAAGGAGTAAGTTGCAATTGTTCTAAATTGAGTTGTATTAGGTCTAGGGTTCAAGATTGGAAAAGAAGGAAAAACGACGCTGCAATTTCATTAGACTACCGTCTTGACTTGACTTGAGCAGCAGAAACAAAAACATTGTCGCATGCCTGTCACCAGGACTTTGCTCAAGCGCTTAAACTACACACCGTCGCGCGCTTGTTGCTCAACTTTTGCTCGAACATGGTTATCCGAAGAATTTTAATTCGCATTTTAAGGCTTTTATCCCGCCCATTCATTTCTTAACCTATAGTAGAAATACCAAAATTTCCCTTGAACGATTTTTTCAAGGCTGAACAGTGATAAAACATTGATTACTTCATATTGTCTCCATACATAGCTTTCAGCCTTCATTGATTGTTTTGTTTTTGGAATTGAAAACATCAAAACCATTAATCCAAATACATAAATGCTATTTCCTACACACCTGTTAGAGTGTTAAAGATCAAGGAAAGGTGATTGAAGTTCCAGTTGTTGGAGAACGCACAGGAGATACACTAATTCATAAAGTCGGGAGTTGGTGCAGGAGCATTCAATTAAGGGGGGCTTTGAAAACTATAGCTGTGAGTTAGCATAGAAGCACACAATCCAGGAGAGCTGTGGGAAATGCAGTCAAGAGGTCAGAAAGTACTAGTGGTAGTCATGTCTAACAGACAATAAGTTCCAAATTCATTTATAGTGAATTTCAGACCGACAAACTGCTCGGAGTTTTTACCTAGTTGGGGTTTCTCCGTGATCATTCCTGGTGTTTATTTATTGATTTCATATAATTGCGGCATTTCAATATCGGAAAATTGGACTCTTTGATTAACCAAAGAGATAATTAATAGTGACTTGTTGCTAGTTAATTATTAAGTTTTAATTCCGCATAATCACTTATTCACCCTCTCAAGTGTAGTTTGGGTCGAACCTCATAATTTCACTAAGAAAGAAATAATAAATTAAAATCAAAATTCTTTGTAATTTTGTTCAAGCACCTCTAATAGTGTGTTTCAACATGCTCGTGCCCTTCACCAAAAGATAGATGCACGGGAATTTACTGAACTCGGCTCAAAAAGTCCATGAAATTAAGTAACCTACTCAAGTAATTGTTAACATCAGTCAGAAAGAAAGCATGTAATACATTAAACTGATGATGGTGGTGTATATCAAACATATATTCTCAGCAGTAGTTAAGATTAAAAGGATGTTGGTGGAGTTTTAGGGCGGTGTTCGAGTCCTTAATTTATATCAAAACACCAATGGGAAAACAAACCAACTGGATATCTCAGATAGTAGTGAATTAAATAGATCATTGGTGAAGTCTTCATCAGCAAAAGGACAACTAAATTCTCTGAAAGCAGAACAACACATATCGCGAGGGAATTCTGGTCCTCTGCACTTGCTGGTGATGATAGTGTAATTCTGGACCTTAAAGTTGACTGGGCAAGCTGCGAATAAAAAATGGTAAAATAGTCGATGAATTTCCTTCATAAACGTTTTGATGCTCAAAATTTGACCCTAATAACATTCCAAACACAATAATAATTTTCAGTTAAGAGATGACAATGGAAAACACTAACTCATTCAAGGAAAAAATAGGAACATAAAAAGAAATAATTCAATAAAAAGTTGAAGAAATTACGTTTCTCGTCTCGAAGAAGCCTTCTCTCAGTGAAAATTGGGGAATGAAAAATACCGTCTGCTTCAGTCCAATAATGTGTTCAATAAATTAGAAACGCTACAATATCAACACATTTTCGCATTTGAAACAAATAAAATATACGAGTTTAGATACACTAACCTGAAATGAAACTTGAATCGGAGAGGTGGATGAACAAGAATAGGTAGATAACTACAATCAAGTAGCAACACTTAATCAAACCTATAATTATCAAATAATTCTTCTGTCCAATCAATTAATATCTACTGCAAGTAAATTTACCACTATATATATTATAAAATACACTCAACGAGATTCCCCACATTATTGTTTTAGGATTTGACTATCCATTTGTGGGTAGGTGTGGGTGGTTACACATAACTAATTAATTGCTAAATTTTGTCCTTCAAGAATTAATTCAAGTCTTTTTCTCGACGAGTATTTATTTTCATGTACTGCAGTGGACTCCATGGAAAATTGTAATAAATCATCCACTGATTGAGTTACAACAAATGAAGAAATTTTTAAAATTTTGACATGATTAAACGAGATTAACTATGCTCTTAAATTACTATGAGTTTTAAATTAGAGAATCATAACTTGAATTTTAAGAAAAATATTTATGAATCTATATGGGCGAATGAGTTAAGATCTTGTGGATTGTATTTCAATAAAATTTAAGCGATCCACATCAAATTTATTTGTACAATTTCAAGTAAAAGATGAAGATATTATGAGCTAAAAAATACAAAAACTGTATGGTTGAAAAGACAAAGATCTAGTAAACTACTATTTTCAAACTTCAAAATAAGTGAAATACTTTGGAGTATTATTGCCATGGAAATATAATGCAAGAATTTCAGTTTTGTGCAACATCGATCTCAGTTGACTCAAAATTGATATCAAACACCACAAATCACAAGGTTCAACCAACAAGCGGATTCACTATGGTTGCCCAATTTGAATTACCCACAAAGGATATAAATGGTGGCTTAATATTGTTGAATATGCCCGTATATTCACATAACACTGAATAATATGTGGTTGAGAGCTGCACCAAATCAAAAATTAAAAATTATCAAAGAGATAATAATAGCAATGGGGTCAGCTTGCAAATTAAATACATGCCAACCATTCTAATTTTCCAGCTTTTAGTACAGAACCTATAGGAATGTCAATCAGTCGAACCGAAACTCGAAGCTAAAGCTTGACTCGAGTAAAAATTGTTTTGGGTTTTTTAGTCCGAGCCAAGCCGAGTTTTTGCTCAGCCAAAATCTAGGCTCGGCCCGAGCTTTTGGCTCGAGCCTTAACTAGTTTAGTGTACTAGGTTTTTTTTTTATTCATGACAAATCTAACATTTTTTAAAGAATTTAAAATTTGTGCAATTTATATGAATAATAAATTTTGACAAAATTTTACCTCAAATTTTAGCAGAAAAAAATATTCATTTCAACCAAATTTCATTTGAAATTTGAATACATGTAGCAGCTATATATAGCTGCCTGTTATGGCATGAAAATACCCGTGTCCTTGTAGCTCGTCGAGCCACACAGGTAGGCTCAGGCTCGAGTCAACATCCCAAAATGGGCTTGGTCCGAGCCTCGGCTCAGTTTTTTCGAGCCATGAGCTAGGCCGGCTCGAGCTTTTCTGTCGCGCCACTGGCCGCTCAAGCCGATGAACCAAATTGACACCTCTATGACCATATGCACCTTTTGGGTTTTTGTTTGTCTCATTATCAGCTTAACAGCAATTTATATACTCCTCACAGTTAACAAAAGTGGTAAGCAAATTCAGTTTACAAAAAGGAGTTGTTTGGTAGATCATAAGCAAACAAATTCTGTTTTCCCAAATATGTACCCCTTTATATTCATTTCTTTAAAAAAATTTAATATTGAAATTATGAGCTCATTTAATGTTAATGTTAGTTGGATCTCTCCAAACTTATGAACATATCTCAACCTAAAAATAATAAGTCAATAGCTTTGAACACTGTCAGCAATGAAGAGTATGACTCTACTAATACGAAAAGCCCTAATGATGAGGAGGTAGCTTATTTTGTTAAGAACTTTCAAAAAATGTTTAGTAAAAAGAATAAGCCTCAAGAGAGAAACAAAGGTGCCCACAGTAGGTCTAGAAAGAAATCTCTGTCTATGAGATGTAAGTTTTTAGGTTTTGGCCTCTAGGAGTGAGTGTCCCGACAATAAGAAAAACTAGGGTAAAGCTATGAATATGACTCTCTCTGATGACGATTTGAACTCGGACAATCTAAGTAAGAAGTCAAGTCTAAGGGTCATAATTATATGTTTTTTGCCTCTATTGTTATGAGTGAAGACTTAGAACAAAGTGAGGGTTTTGAGGAAGAGTTCGAGGATGATTCAGAAATTCATGAGACTTATAGTTTGTTTTTTGAGGAGAGTTTTGAGACTAAGAGTCGTTCTT
Source organism: Fraxinus cuspidata (assembly GCA_903798385.1). Lineage (NCBI taxonomy): Eukaryota > Viridiplantae > Streptophyta > Magnoliopsida > Lamiales > Oleaceae > Fraxinus > Fraxinus cuspidata. Next base: position 9,057 of record CAIGRP010051721.1, read on the forward strand.
AAGAAGGTTAATGAACTTGAGTTAGAAAGAAAGAGACTTATATTCGAGTTTTAGGAGTCTACCAAAAGCTTTAGCGAGTTAAGATTAGTTAATGAGAAATTAGAGGCTAAGGTCAAAACAATAACAAATGACTCTTAGAAATCCAATACTGTACTCTATTCGTTGTTGAGTAGATTTTAGAAACTTGATAATTAAGGTTGAACGAGTACGCAGAGAATATGGAAGGACTAGGATATAGGTATATTGATCAAAATAGTACTAGTACATCAAAAACCACTTTTGTCCCTATCACCAACCAGCCTAGGTATGTTGCAAATACTGAATCCAAGAACAAAGGTATCCTAGGACAGAGGCCCAACCAATTTTAGAAACCACATAGTTTTGGTCTAGTTTATTCCTACATGTTTTAGTTGTGATGAGTTATGACACACAAGGCCTATATGTCATAGTTTTTTGAAAATGAAAAGAAATCAAGATACCTCCAGTAGGGATAACTTCCTTTCTAGTCGGGTTAGTCACTTGACTGAGATGTTGACATAATTGACTATGATTATTTTTGCTTCTTGGAATGTTTGGGTTAAGAATAGTGATATGAGAGATTGTCAATCTAACCACGATGCTCTTGAAGGCAAGAGCTTTTATGTATCTCATTGAGGAAGTATTTTGGTGAATGCTTGTGCTATTCTTTGTGTTCATTTATTATTGCATACATCTCATTTTTTTTGGCTTTCTATTTTGTTTGATTTTTTTTTTAAGAAGGAGAGAGAATTTTTGAAATTATGGTACATTATCTGATTTAGTTGAACATGTTTATTGTCACCAAGTATGAGAACTGTTAATGATCTCTAGCGTAGTTTCCATTGCTTTGTTTATGCTTAATATGGAGTACTTAGTATAGATTTCTTCATGCACCATATGCAATGCACAGACTAAGATCTTGTGAGTGAGTCTTGTTCGCGTGTGTGAGATTTGGTATGGCAGTCAATGTTGGTGAGGTGATGTTGAACATGAATCGACCTTAAACTAGTTGACCTAAACTATAGTATATTCCCTAAAAGAAAAATTGATTCATCTTATACCCTTCCATGGAGCCTATTTGACTCAAATAATTGAGTTCGAGGAGTTTTTCAAAATTTGATATCTTATGGTCATCTGATTTGGGGTTATCGACCCAAAGCTTGATAAATGGGTCGTCTTAGTCGCTTAATGAAGAAGAGTCTGCACATAACATATAAAAAAAAAATTTACTTATACTTATATTTAGGAGAAGAATAGAAAAACTTTTACATGAAAAAATAAGCTTCATTATGTTGTAGGCCCTACTTGTGTTGAGCTTGATTTTTTTTAATAGAGGAAAATACTCATAATCAGTGATGTGTATCTTGTAATTTCTAACAAATATAAGGTTTGGAATCTTCCTCATAAGGAATTAGTGACACCTTACAAACATTGGTCACTTATATAATTTACTCCATTTAGATTTAAACTAAATATGTGGGAAAGATTACTTTTCATTGATTATACTTGTACATGCTACTAATTGCATTTTTAGACAAAATTAATGTTAATAAAAGAGTTATAAAAATAAAGAAATCTATTGAGATGTTGTACACATGATTTAGAAGTCTTTGGGTTCAAGTATATAAAAAGGAGAAAGAGTCACCAGAATTATACTAGCATGTCGCCAAACTAATGTTCAAGCGTCCAAAACGGAATCAATATCACCTGTCTGGCGCTCTAGCGACTGTGTTTTTTGTGAAAACTAGTTTGTAATTTTCAAGAGTTATATCTATCCTATACTACTATAATATCTCTCTACTATAATTACAATAGCCCCACTTCGTAAAAATGGTGGTTGAACATATTATTTTACCTAGAGAACAAATTTTGGAGATCCTATAACGAATCTATTCTTTGAAATTAATCAACCACACCTTGGAGAAAACATCAATCCATATTATCAAAATGCCCACTTCCTAAATATCTATCACATAGTGCTAAGAATTCAGGAAGGAGACTAGGAGTCTAGAAAGAAGACAAGAACGAGGAGTATTTGATGATCTACAGAGACAGACATTTTCAGAATGTTGGACCTAGTGTGATAAATACATAGTCCAATAGGGTCTAGGAGATTACAAAAAGTAGGTTAGCAAGTTTAAGAGGTTGTCTAGTCTGGATTGTACTATAAGTCTTTGTTTATAATGAATTTTACTGGCTTAGTCCCAGAGTTTTTTGTCAACAAAATTCTTGCATTATTTAATTTCTGAAATTATACAAGCAGTCAAAATTGAACGTAAGATAATAATTGCATGTGAATTGCTAATAATAATTGGTAAATCTTAATTCTGCGTTATACACCTTTTCACGTCCTCTAGGTGTTAGTTAGGTCAAATGTCAACGTAAGACAATAATTGCATGTGAATTCATCTAGATTGATTACTGAGAGTAACTTGTTGTCAATAATAATTGGAAAATCTTAATTCTGTGTTATACATCTTTTCACCATCCTCTAGGTGTTAGTTGAATCAAACATCATTATGTTCTCATATATTTCATAAAAAAATATTCCAGATACATCATTTCTAGAAGCATTCTTTGTCACATTGACATTTAGCAATTTTTTATTTGATGAAACTTTATTTATGCTTATGGATACATTCACATGCATGAATAAGTCATGAGAAACATTAATCACATGAAAATGCAATAATTGAGTATTATGTTCACATAAAAGAAATTTATATAACACATTTATATATTTAACAATGTAATGTACACATAACGACAATGTAAAGTTTACTTCTTATCCCTTGATAATTTTTGACATTTTGTGAGTGAAATATTCCTTTGGCTGATCACGATACCAATGCCCATACTCTTAACATTAAAGTTACATAAATGTCCTAGCATATTAAAATTGACTATGAACTTGATGAGGTGCTATCATAAACAATAAACACTATATATATTCGAGCTCATCATAGTTAAATGTGGCACAGCATCTGAAAAATTGTGATTTATATCAATAAAAACTATATTCATATCTGTATTCCCATATAAACTGTTGGAATTGGTTAAAAAATAAAAAAATTGGTTTAAGTATAACTTTGAACAAGTGACTCGGTGTCAACTTTGAATAAATATTCAGACTTGATCCGATGGTCAAATTATGTAAATAGATCAACTTGATCTACTCGTCGAGTAGATCATCGTAGTATATTTAGAATCTCGAATTCAAATTCGGATGAATGAGAGGAAAAGTGACTATTTTGCTTGAGCAAGGTAACTGTCGCTCGAGAGATAGCCTTGCAGCAGGCAGGTGACAGTGGTTCTGTTCTTATCGCTCGAGCGAGAATTCAACGACAGGTAGCGACAGCAAGTGTTGTTTCTGTTCGTAAGGTTGCAAGGTTTGACTTACAACACTTCATCCACAACCCCATATACTTTATTAATAGGACCCTTGGGATGTCCTTTTCTTCAAACCAATGATATGCAACTATAGCATAACATTCTCTTCTCTTTTTCGACCAAATTCTCCATATATTTTGCATAAAAAGTTTCTTCATTTTTGCATTAAGGAGTACATAAACCAAATTCTAGGTTGTTGTTCTTGTGTGTTGAAGTGATACTCACACAAAAAAAAGTCATTGTATCTTGGGAGTTGATTGCCATAAACTGTAAGCACCGTTGTGAAGCAAATTCCACTTAAAGACAAAATATTCAACAATTGCCTTGACTTCACATCCATTTGATGTTTTTCATTTGAAGTTTCATTGCCGTTAGTGTGTTGAAATTCCACCAGAAATTTGATAAGGATTTTACTGGCGTTTGTTTGTCACTCCATAAACCATATCCATCCATCAATTTTAAGTCAAATTTTGTGGTTATTGGAGTGACCCTTTTTTCGACCAAACTATTATTAGGTTTAACTTCTTCTACTCCTCTTTGATTTGGTTGATCCTGTGTTTTGCGTAAACAGAAATGAATTCGGTTTTTAATACCAACTCTACTTCGAACAACAATTCGAATATAGAAACTTTGGATGGAATTGTTCATACAGGTACAATTCCTCCGGTTGTTACTGCCCCTCTAAACTCCGTTCCACATGGAGAGAAATCATAGAAATTCATTGGGGGTGATTTCAAGAGATGGCAATAGAAAGTGTTGTTCTATCTCAAGAGCCTCATTTGGCAAAGTTCTTATATGAATACGCTCCCGCCAGACAAGAAGGGAAAAACAATAAAATATATCTAATTGCTTTGGATGCTTGGAAACATTCAAGTTTTTTGTGAAAGATTTATATTCTGAATGGCTTGGACAATTTGTTATATAACGTATTCAGTTTCAAGAAATCTATGAAGGTACTATGGGAGTTCTTAGAAAATAAATACAAGATTGAAGAGCTGGAACAAAAAAGTTCATCGTAGCGAAGTTTTTAGACTACTAAATGGTAGATTCAAAGACGGTCATCAGTCGAGTGTAAGAATTGCAGGTTATTCTTCATGATATTCACGTGGAGAATATGTTTCTAAGTGAATTATTTCAAGTGGTTATAATCATCGAGAAACTTCTACCCATGTGGAGGGACTTCAAGAACTATGTCAAGTATAAGCGCAAAGAGATGAACATTGTAGAACTTGTGGTTTGATTGAAGATTGAAGAAGACATCTGAAGTTCGGACAAGCATATTGGGAATCACATACCACAAGCAAAGGCTAATGTGGTGGAATACAACAATAAAAGCAAAAAAAAAAAAGCATTCCATTGAACCTTCGAAGAAGAATGCAAAGAAGTTCAAGAGTAATTGCAACAATAGTGGAAAAGTTGGATATCGCTCCCTCAATTGTCACAACCCAAGGAAGCAAGCCCAAGAGAATATCACTGAATTTGATGTCACATTAAATGGTATATCTAATATGAATTTATCGATGCAGTAACGTTGGAAACTCCATAGAATGGTGGGTTGATACGGGTGCTACCCATCACATATGTGCCGATAAAGAAATGTTTACTTCCTATACTCTAACCATAGGAGAGAAAATGTTAATGGGGAATTCCTTAAGTTCAAAAGTGGAAGGACAAGGTAAAGTGATATTGAAGATGACATTGAGGAAGGAACTTAACCACAACAATGCTGGATATTCGCAAGAACCTAGTTTCAGTTTCTTTATTAAGCAAGAACGGCTTCAAACTAGTCTTTGTATCGGATAAGTTTGTACTTATCAAGAATAACATGTACGTAGGCAAATGCTATGTAAAAGATAGACTATTCAAATTAATATCCTAACTATTGCACTAAACAATTCAAGAAATAAAATATCTTCTTATGTTTATATTGCCGAGTCATCTAATTTATGGCATCATAGATTAGGACATACAAACTTTAATTCAATATGTAAGTTAATGAATTCAAGTTTACTTCCAAGTATGCATTTTAAGAATGAAAAATGTGAGATATGTGTAGAGGCAAAATTGGCCAAAACACTATATCATTCGGTTGACCGAACCACATCACCTTTGGAACTAATTCACACGGATGTATGTGACTTAAGGTTTGTAAAAACAAGAGGCAGTAAAAAATATATCATCACATTTATAGATGATTGTACAATATACTGTTATGTATACTTGTTGAAAAGTAAAAATGAATCTTTGGAACTGTTTAAACAATACAAACTTGAAGTTGAAAACCAACTTGGAAAAGAAATAAAGATGACTCATAGTGATAGAGATGGAGTATGTTGCAACGTTTGAAGAATTTTTTACAGAATTAGGGATTATTCATTCAATTACTGTACCATATTCACCTCAATCTAATGGGGCTGCCGAATGCAAGAATCAAATCTTTAAGGAAATGATGAATGCAATGTTGATTAGTTTTAGCTTACTTCAGAACTTGTGGGGAGAAGCTATCATTTTGGCAAATCATATTCTTAATAAAATACCATACAAGATTAAATTTGAATCACCTTATGAATTGTGGAATCGTTCTATAAATATCTTAAAGTATGGGTGTGTCTTGCAAATGTACAGATACCTAAACCAAAACAAATAAAGATTTGACCTAAGACTACGAATTGTTATTGAATAAGCAAACAACAAAAGTGCATATCGATTTTTGGTTCATAAGTCTGATATACTTAATGTACATGAATGTACCATTATTGAATCAAGGAATGCTATATTCTTTGAAGATATATTTCCTTGTAAAGAGAAAAAAATAAGTTTATACAAATGAACTTATGATACTGCAATTAAAAACTATCAAGAAGATAGTAAAGAAGATGAAAAACCAAGGCGTAATAAAAGGCAATAATTCACAAGACCTTTGGTCTAGATTTTCTAACATATATACTACAAAATGATCCTAGGATATTTAATGAAGCAATGTCCACTCCTGAAGCTCATTTTTGGAAAGAAGGTGTTAAATATGAAATTGAATCCATCATGAACAACCATACTTGGGAATCAGTTGAACTTCCTCTGGGGAACAAATTTTTAGGCTATAAATGGATCAATGGACAAGTATAAGGAAAGATTAGTATCTAAATGGTATAAACAAAAGGACTGTATATTTTCGATACCTATTCATATGTTACAAGGATCACTTCTATACATGTGTTGATTGCTATCACTGCATTGCATAACCTTAAAATGCATCAAATGGATGTTACGACTACATTTCTTAATGGTGAATTAGAAAAAGAAATTTATATGAAACAACCTGAAGGGTTTGTTATTCCTAGAAATGAAAAGAAGGTGTGTAATCTTGTAAAATCGTTATATAGATTAAAAGAAGTACCGAAACAATAACATGAAAAATTTGACAAAACTATGTTGTCAAATGGTTTCAAAATCAATGAACGTGACAAATACATCAAAACCACACCTAATAGATACGTGATTGTATGTCTATATGTTGATGATATGCTAATCATAGGAAATTATTTGAACGTCATTACCTCAACCAAGAAAATGTTGATAAAACACTCTAACATGAAAGATATGGGATAGCTGATGTGATATTAGGGATTAAAATCTCTAAAACATTTGATGCTTTGTCATTGTCTCAATCACACTATATTGAGACTATACTTAAAAAGTTTAAGGCATATGATGATAAAGCCGTTAAAACACCAGTTGACTTAAATTTACACTTAGCAAAAAAATACTAGCGATCTCGTATCTCAATTAGAATATTCACGCGTTATACGCAGATTGATGTATATTACCAACTGCACATGTCCTGATATAGCATATGCAGTCAGCAAGTTGAGTATATTTACGAGTAATCCAATTTATGACCTTGGAAAGCATTAGATCGAGTTCATAAACACTTAAGACACACGGTTTGTTATAGATTACACTACTCAAGATATCCTCTAGCGTTAGAAGAATATACTGATGCAAATTGGATATCTAACACAAACAATTCAAAGTCTATAAGTGGTTATGTGTTTACATTGGAGGCGAAGTTTTGTCCTGGAAATCGTCTAAGTGAACTTGTATAGCTCGATCCACGATGGAATTTGAGTTTATTGGTTTAGATAAAATCAGAGAAGAAGCGGAATGAGTTCGTAATTTTCTTGAGGATATTGCATGTTGGGAGAAATCGGCATCTGCGATTAATATACATTCTGATAATCAATCGGCTATTGCAACGGCACAAAATAGTATGTATAATGTTAAATCTCGACATATTCGTCGGAGACATGATACCATTAAACAATTGATATTGAATGGTATAATTTCGATTAACTATGTTAAATCAAAAGAAAACCTAGGGGATACTTTGACGAATGGATTAACGAGAAATCAAGTATACCATTTTTCTAGGGGAATGAGCATAAAGCCTATCGAATAGAATCAACATAGTGAAAACCTAACCTTGTAGATTGGAGATCCCAATATCTTGGTTCAATGGAATAACTAAGTTATGAAAGATTCAGTATAAATCACTTACTCTCATTCCTATAAAAAGTGTTGGAATAGAAAGTGTTCAAGGATAAGTGTATACTTTTAATGATTCTTATATCTTGCAAGAAGACAAGAGATGTAATATACTATAGGAGATCACATATATAAGTGTGAAGTAGAGCCGCTTCTACGAGAATTTGAAGCTTAATTCTTTTAAAGCACTTATGAAACCAATAGTTGTTCAGTGCCAAAATGAACACAACCATAAGAACAAAAATAATTAGATGAGCTATAGTGTTGGTACATTTGTTTTAATTTACACAAACGACTGAATATCACATTCACCAATTAGCTTAGTAAATTCGATTGTATTCAACTAAAGAAGGTTCAAAACCACAAGCCACCTATCTTGAAGCTATATCTTGTCACATGTACTCCTTTGTTAGAGTCTATATCTCATTTGCATTATGTTGTGCATATGAAAGAATTTTCATTCATATGGGGGATTGTTCGAATTGGTTTAAATAAATAAATAATTTTGTTAAATATAATTTTGAACAAGTGACTCGATGTCAACTTTGAGCAAATATCTCAACTTGATTCGATGGTCAAATTACAAATGTAAATAGACCAATTTGTTCTACTCATTGAGTAGATTTTCGTAGTATATTTGGAATATCGAAACCAATTCCAGATGAATGAGAAATTGTGGTCGAAAGTTGGCAGGAAAATAGAGAAAAAAACTGGCCAAAAAAGTGACTATCTTAGTCTCTCGCTTATTGTTCTAGTGTCGCTCGAGCGGTAGCATAGTGTCAGTGGTTTTGTTTTTCTTGCTCGAGCGAGAAGTCAGCGACATGCTAGGGACAGCAAAAGTGACTTCTGTTCATAAGGTGCAAGGTTTAGCTCGCAACACTTCGTCCACAACCCCTCAACTCTATACTCTATAAATAGGACCCTTGTGACGTCTTTTTTTTGACACAAATGATATACAATCATAGCATAACACTCTCTTCTCTCTCAACCAAATTTTACATATATATATATATCTTGCATAAAATTTGGGTTTTCTTCATTTTTGAATTTAGGGGTACATAAACCAAATTCTGATTCGTTATTTCTATGTGTTGAAGTTCTATTCATACAGGAAGAAGTCGTTGTATGATTGCCATAAACCGTAGGCACCGTTACGGGGCAAATTCGACTTGAGGACAAAGTATTTAATACTTTACTCGACTTTGCATCCATTTGGCATTATTCATTTAAAGTTTCATTGCTGTTATTCTGTTGAAACTACAACAAAAATTTGATAAAGATTCTACGCACGTTCGTTTGTCACTCCATACACAATATCCATTCATCATAAACAACATAAAAAAAATGTGACACAAATAATATTTTGAGCCCTAAAATTTAAAACAAACTTTGACAATTTTTGATATTATTAAACTTATGTTATTCTAAAATTTAAACATACAAACACAGTCCAGATATTTGAAGGTATATTCTTAAGACATGTAATCATTTTTTTCCCCCTCTTCGTGAATATGTGATATCCTAACCCCACACAACCAAATAATTTTGAAAGAAAAATCCATTTCTAGGCATAATCAACATGTAAGTATAGTTAACCGGTGTAACCACACCACATATTAAAGCCAAGAGTAATAAGTGGTTTTTTAAAACAATATGATATATATAAAAATATAAATCATAAGCCAAAGAACACTGACCAGCAATGTGTTTCATATTGGAAGGGTTCATAAGCCATAAATCTTAATCAATATTCTAGGAATAGATTCAATATTTTCTAAAATAAAAAATTAATTTAATTAACATAATTAATTTTATAGTACGATCGAAACAAAATTCCTGATGTTAAACAAAATTTGTCACTTGAAATTAAAATTCCAATTATTATCCAACTAATGGGATATTAATATAACCAATATCCTAAATTAAATATTGCTGATTAAAAAGCATAATCCACCCTCTCATAACTAAAAAGAAATGCTAATCATTATTAACATGAAATAATTACATAAGTTACAATTTAAAGTTGATAAATTTTCCTCATGTTTAGGAATTCTCATAATGACTAAAGTCAAAATAATCAAATAATAATTTAGAATCTGAATGTAAGAACAAAATTTAATTAAATTTTGACTTGAATGCATTATATTTAAATCTAACAATTACTCAAGAATTGGACACTTGACGTCGTCAAAGCATGTTTGGACCATCCATTTCATCAATCAGTTTAAATCTTTATAATTAAACAATAACTAGGAATTTAAATAAATAACAGCATATTTAACGAATGTAGATATCACATTAATTATATGAAAACTGGTTGTTGGATTTATAATTTTCAACCCCTTAAAAATAAATTCCGTCCTTGAAATTTGATGGATGTTGAACAAACAAGAGGAGAAAATGGATTTTTCATACACAATGACATGGTTTTACAAGGCTAAATATATGGCCATGATTTGATACAATACAAAATATTTTTTTAGCAACTACCTTACTACCTACTATAACAAACCCATACAATGACAATACTTCACTTGTAATAGTTTCAAACTAGTTTAATATTACATCATTACATGAATTAGACATAAACCAATACATGTGACTAAATTGTAACCAAACCATTTGTTGAATGACAACAAAAGTGTCACACGGTTTCATTCAACACTCCTTGACACTTTTGTTGGAAACACAAAGATATTTTCTTAGTGTTTCAAATCTTTTTTTTTGGTAATGCCTTAGTCAAAATATTGATCATTAGAACTGCAATGCACCAGCTTCACTTTAAGATGTTCTTGTGCTTGCCTAATTGCATGATACTTGATCTTGATATGTTTTGTTCTACGATGGAACACCAAATTTTTAACCAAAGCAACAGCTCACTAATTATCACAATGAATCACAGTCGCCTC
>CAIGRP010051724.1:0-19646 GCA_903798385.1 Fraxinus cuspidata
AAAGGAAAATCACGAAGTGCTGAAGAAATTTCAAAGTCGGAGAAAGAGAAGAAATCATCTCAACTTCAAGTCTGGCGAACACGAAGAAGATCAAAATTTTCTTCAAATCAAGAAAACCCAAGAAAATTAAAGTCTTCTTCGAATTAAATCACAAGTTTCGAAGTACAAATCCAAGCTTCGAAATCCAAGCATAAAACAAGTCAAGTTTATCGGCAAATCAAATTATTGACAAGTCTCGAAGTCAAGTCACGTGGCTCCTCGTCTTCAAACATTCAGATCATTAATCAGATGATTTTTTTTTTTTTGCAATTTTGCAATTACAAGAAGATTCTTATTTATTTGTATTTTTTTTTAAATACAATTTGTAACGATTTCTGTATTTTTAATGCGCGAAATCCGTTGTACAATTATAAAGTCTATATAATTATCCCACATACTCACCTAAATTCTAAATTCAATTGTAAACCCTAATCATTTCTCATATATATTTTCTCTCTCTATCTCTCACTTATCTCCACTCACGAAGACGCCATCACTGTCGCCGCCGTTGCGAAGACTCTACCACCATCGAGCGGTGTTGCTCTGTAGCAACAGTGTCGTTGAGAAGACACTGCTACATCCCATTACTTCGAAACAACCAACACCGTTGTGCGATACTGAGAAGTCGAACGACCATTACAGCCGCGCGAAGGGCTATTGCGTGCTAGGTCACAAGATGGCTTAGGGGTATTGCAGCGGCACATAGGTGCTGCGCAGTGCTACATCGTGTGGCACCTCTACAAATTGATTTAATTGTTTGTGACCAATAAATAATATTTGATCAATGAAATAGAAAAATTGTGATTAATAAATAATGCGTGACCTAAAAATTTGTTAATTTGTGACAAATAATTTGATAATTAGTGATCCAAACATAATTTGTGGCCAATTAATTTGATATTTTGTGACCATGAAATAAGTTGTGACTTATAAATTTTGTTATTTTTGATCAACGGATAATATGTGATCTATTAATTTGATAAATTTGTGACCTATAAAAATTTTATTTGTGATCGATAAATTATTTGTAACAAATTAATTTGATATTACCAAATTGTGACATTATATTTAATTAATTATTTCAAAAATAAAATTTAATAAATGTCTGATTTTTGAAATTTTAACATTTTATCTTAGTTTTGAAATGAGTTATAGTTAAAACTCTTATCTATTATTTTTCCCTTAAAAAAATGGGTTTTGCTGCATGTGGCCCTCACTATTTGGTTTTTTTCCTTTAAAAAAATAACAAATTAAAATTATCTGGCATATTTCGTTTTTTACTAAAAACATGAGCTAATAACAAAATGTAAGCTATAAACTTTGATGCCAATTATGGTTTTTTTTTCATAGACAATGTTATAATAATACTAGGTTGTGTGATTGGTATGAAGAATGTCTTCTAGAAAAAATTCCTTACTTGAGGAAAACAAAAACCTAAACCCTCCAAAGAAAGTGTTTTCCTTAAGAAAAAAAAAGAAAAGAGGAAAACTAGACATATTTTTAAATTTTGAAAAATATTTTTCATGAAAAAAATGGCTATCAAATTATTCAAAAGTTGAAATTTGGGACAGAAAAAGGTCATTTTATATGAAAAATTTTCCAATCAAACACACCCTTAATTTAATTTTTGGGTTAGTTTCACAAACGGTCACTATAGTTATGTGAAAATTACAAAACGGTCACTAAAGTTCAAAACTTACGGAAATGGTCACTGAAATTTCACGCGGTTTCAAAAACGGTCACTGAACTTATTTTTAGGACTATTATGTTTTAATTCAAACCTAAAGCGCCAAAACACGGTAACATAGAAGCTAGAGGACTTCAAGTGCAAAATTCAACTTAAAATCCCCCAAACCCAAACCCAAACTACCACTTTTCATAGCCCATTCCACCACTTTCCGGCCACCAAAACCACCGGAGCAACATACTACCTTGAAGCCCTCACTGCACTCTACGCAACCCACCCAAGAACTGCCCCTATATTTGACGGTGGTGGCAGGAATTCCGTCCCAAATTGGCCCTCTCGCACAACCGACGGTATTGTGTTATGCTAGAGGTCACTTTGAGACAAAATTCCACCACTTTCTGGTTACCAAAACCACATGACCAATGCACCACCTTGAAGCCCTCTCTGTCCTCTACGCAACCCACCCAAGAACCGCCCCTAACTTAAACGGTTGTGGCCTGAATTTCGTCCCAAATTGGCCCTCTCACACAACTAGTTTTGTGCTGTGTGAGTGCACCAAAACCACCGGAAGAACACACCTCCTTACAGCCCTCGCTGCCCTCTACGTAACCCACCTAAGAACCGCCCTTAACTCTGACCATGGTGGCCGGAATGTCGTCCCAAAGTGGGCTCTCGTACAGTCGGCAGTTGCGAGTGCCCCATTTTGGGACAAAATTCTGGCCACCATCGTTAGATTAGGGGCGATTCTTGGTGGGTTGCGTAGAGGGAAGTGAGGTCTTCAAGGTGGTGTGTTGGTCCTGTGGTTTTGGTGGCCGGAAAGTGGTAGAATTCCGTCTCAAAGTGGGCCTCTCGCACAGAGTAATACTGCTGGCTGTGCAAGAGGGCCAATTTAGGACGAAATTTCGGCCACCACCGTCTGATTTAGGGACAGTTCTTGGGTGTGCTGCGTAGATGGTAGCGAGGGATTCAAGGTGGTATGTTTCTCCGGTGGTTTTGGTGGTCAGAAAGTGGTGGAATAGGGCGCGAAAAGTGGTGGTTTGGGTTTGGGGGATTTTAAGTTGAATTTTGCACTTGAAGTCCTCCAGCTTCTATGTCCACGTGTTTTGGTATTTTAGGTTTGAATTAAAACATAATAGTCCTAAAACTAAGTTCAGTGACCGTTTTTGAAATCGCGTGAAATTTCAGCTACCATTTCTGCAAGTTTTGAACTTTAGTGACCGTTTTGTAACTTTCACGTAACTTCAGTAACCGTTTGTGAAATTAACACTTTAATTTTCTAATATTAATATAATGTAAAATTCAAGAGTACAGAAATAAAATTATAAGAAATACTATTAAATATGTAATAAAAAATATTTATTAAGCTCATGTTTGATACCGATTAAAATTTAGATTTTAATTTAAATCATAGTTAATAATTTTAACAATATATTTTATGTGTTTCACAACTTTTCAATCACTCATTTCATCAACTTCTATCAAAATCTATTAAAAATATAGTTTTAATCTTCACCAAATAGGGAATTTTATCTATTATTCGAGAACATTTATTTTTTATTTTTTGAAACTCAAAAGAAGCTTCATTAGGATAAGTTATACCTCATAATTTGCGAAAAAACAATCATATTTTATGTTTTTCTAAACAACAATTTATAACGGCACCTTTTTAGATAAAGTGATATAAATTATATTTCAACAAATAATAAATTGCATATTATTTCTAAGTTATTATATAGGAGTTAGATAACTTTCGTAAATAAGAGCTCGGTTAAATTTATGTCCTTGTTTGATCCTTTCATTGTTTTGAAAATAAATTTTTCATTTTCCTCTTTTCAATTACACATCATTCAATAAAATAATATTACACGCAAATTCAAAACTTTTCTTATTTTTTAACCACATTTTTCATTCAATCTACTATTAAACTTGTAATAAAAAATACTTCCCTATTTGATACTGATTAAGATTTATATTTTAATCTAAATCTAAGTTAATAATTAATTTTAACAACATATTTTATGAGTCATATTATTTTTCAACCATCCATTTCATCAACTTCTATCATAATCTATTAATCATCTGACTTTAATCTTCACCAAACAGGGACTTTATCTATTATTTGAGAACATTTTTTTAAAAAAAACTCAAAAGAAACTTCATTAGGACAAGTTTACCCTCACAATCATATATTTATGTTTTTTGTAAACAACAATTTATAACAATATCTTTTTAGATAAAGTGAAAAATTATATTTCACAAATAATAAACTGCATGTTATTTTTAAGTTATTATAGAGGAGTTAGATAACTTTCGTAAATAAGAGTTTGGTTAAATTTATGCTATTATTTTCAAAATATATATTTTTTTCTATCATCTTTTTAATAACACATTTTTCAATAAAATAATATTACGAGTAAATTCAAAATTTTTTCTCATTTTTAACCACATATTCTCCATTAATCTACTATTCCAAAATACATTTTACACAAAAACGAGGTTCAAACAGACCCCTATGCGTGATAGCTCATTTTTGTGAGTCAGATTAAAATCTTGATAATTAATTTTCCTCTAGAACTTATTAATGATTATATGAAGGTTAGAGGTACCAAATCCGATGTCAATTTCTCATGTAGTCATGGACAATCTTTGTTGACCCAAACATTTTGACCAGCACCAACCAGCCCTAAAATTGGACATGCTAACCATTCATCAAAGAAACCATAAATTGACTTTGACCCAGTCAAACCTACTTGTACCCTGTACCTATACGGTCAAACAGTACAATTCACCGAAGCACAAGTTGATCGCCGGCTTTCAATTTCCTACACCAATACAGGCCCCACAATCACCACGGCGTATGAGCTGGACCCCCCACTGATAATCTACGGTCTTTAGTTAAACCTCGACAATCTAATGGTTTAAACTAAAACCTCGTTGAAATCAATGTGCCATGTTTAAATCCACCAGAAAATTTAACCGGAGGTCATTCACTTTACAAATTTGTTTCAATTTGATCGTTCAATTTGACTCTTCCGTAGCAATTACTAAAATTAATGGAACGTTTGACATGGTTGACAAAAATAGTGACTTAACGGAACGAACCAAATATTTTTATTTATGTCATTTTCCACTTTACTCAAAAAGTGTAGATTTGAATTTTTGTAGAATCCAAAAGAACTTGTGACGCCAAAAATAGTGTTCGTTCACGAACTCTATTCGTCAAGTTACAATTTCAGTTAGTTTTAATGATAATTATAGATGATATACTCGTATTGAAAAAAAATATTATATTGCATGATCAATTAAAACAAATTGGCTTAATCAATAACCACCATGTTCCCCAACTCTTAAGATTTTATTTTTTTGGTAGAAAAAAAGTTGAAAATTTATATTACCATTAAGATATCACGAAGTCTTAAATCTCAAAAAATGACTAATAAAATCAGTTGGATGGTTAAATTGAAAGAAATTGACATAACTATCAACTTTTAGACAGAACGTAAGTCTAGTTCTTAAACTTTTATATTTAGGGTTTGTTTGAACCATTTTTTAGGAAAATATGTTTTGTAACAATGATTTTTATTTTTTTTGGTGAGTAGCAGGTTAAATAATAAGGATTTTTTACGTGTAAAATAGAGAATGTGTGATAAAAAATGAGTTTAAAATTTTTTTTATTTATAAAATGAGCCTAAACAGGGACTTAGCAAGAAGAAGATTGAAATTTTCGAAAGGGTTCTCCACGGTGTATTCTAGCATAGGGTAAGAATATAAGTCAAAGCGGTTGTCTTTTAGGATATGAGTTGAAATCCAAGGTTTTTTTTTTTGTTTGTTTAAATCAAGGGCTAAAGTTCACAATCTAATCTCATGGGGGTCGATAGCTATTGATTTTCATTATGTGCTTATTTGAGCCCCATTTATTTTTGCCCAAAATGTATCTTGAAATAGTATTTTGTTATATAATGTGTGATTAAAAAATAAGAAATTTTTTAAAATTTGTGTGTAATATTAATTTATTAAAAAATGCGTGGTTGAAAATAAGAGAGAAAAATATATTTTGAAAATAATGGGTACCAAATAAGGGTTATATGAGTTGGGTGACTAAAATAACATAAAATTGAAACTTTAGGACCTCGTACGAAACTTTCCCTAAAATCCACCCTAGATCCATAATGCTTCTTCCTTTATAATCTCTAAGCCGACTGTAACCACGTTCTCTTTCCTTCTCTCTAAAGCCTGGTTTTCCGACCAGGTAACTCTTCTCTCTCTCTCTCTCTAAAATCCACGGCTTGAGGGAGAGTTTATTCGGAGAGTTTTTTGAAAAATGAACGGCGGAGATTCCAATGAACAGCATCAGCAACAGCAACAGCAACAGCAACAGCAACAGCAACAGCAGCAGCAATGGATGGCGATGCAACAGTACCAGCAGCAGTGGATGGCGATGCAGTATCCGGCGGCGGCAATGGTGATGCAGCAGCAGATGATGTATAATCAGCATTATGTACCGTACTACCATCACCATCACCAGCAGCAACAGTACCAACAACAACCGCTGCAGCAGAAAGAGAATCATCAGATTCAAAGCTCAAGTGAAGATAACAAGACCATCTGGATTGGTGATCTCCACCAGTGGATGGATGAAGGTTATATACAGTCTTGCTTCGCTCAAACCGGCGAGGTATTGTTTACTGTTTATTCTGACCTCTTGTGGATTTGTTTAATAATTAATTGTTTTCTTTTTGTGATTAATAGTGTTTAATGAAGTGAATGATTGTATAGAGTAATTAATGCGATCTAATACTATTTTTTTCCCCCTTTGATAGAAGTCTACAATTTGCTTTCTTGAAATAAAACGTCAGCAGATTTCAGATCTCATTTAACACATGCGTTAAAAAAAGATAGGAGATATATGTACCTCTTTATTACAAAAAGGTTTTGAATTCTCAATAATTCTGTCTAGGGCTAGATGTTAGAAAGCATTTGAAGTTGGGGTGAATGCGTCGTGCTTTCTTATTTATGATTGTTAGGCAAGCTACATAAAGCTGCAGGTTTGGTTGCTGCTTTTCTGTTGGGTCAACTTAATATTTAAACTTCTAATTCAAAATTCTATAAAGATAATTAAGTTCTTGAATCAATGATCATTGCAATTCTGCTACAACGATCTTGTAATTGTTGGTAACAGAGAAGTGACTACATGATAATAAGGATGCTTCATAGCAAATCATTATTAAAATGCTTGAGTAAATTGAATGCAACCTTAGGTTTGGAATCTTTTTATATACTATCTGTAACCGTGATCGATAATGAATATATGATGTTTTGATACAATGATGTAAGCACTGTTTTGTTTTGATCAAGTCCCCCCAGGATCAAAGAAATGAAGAAAAATAATCCTATCAATACCTAGCATACATTTGTTTTTGCAACCATTTCTCAGATGTATTACCTTTTTGTAAATCATCAATGTGTAAACATATAATATTCTCTCTTTAGCAACATCTGACATGAAGACAAATCTAAGCAACCTTTCTTTTAGGCTGTAGTTGGTTTTGAGCTTAGTTGGGGGCGGGATGCACGATTTTTAAATCTTCTACACCCTTTTTCCCTTTTTGAATAGTAGTTTAAGGGGACTTTATCTCATTGGAGATTTCATTTCTGAATAAATTCTTTCAATAGCATAAGCATTTTGTTGTTTTCTATTATCTAATTGGGTAAAATGTACATTCTGATTTGCCTGTAAGGCTAAATAAATGGTATCCATGGCCATCTAGTAGATTGATCCATTTATGTTTTACATAATGGTTTCTTTACGCCGTTAGAAATTATGTGAAATATTCATCTAAAAGAAGTTACGCTGATGATACTAACAATTTAAATATCGCTTTTTCCCAATTTGAGATGCTTCAGTGTATGTTATGTCCTTTTTAATTTTATTGTTCTTGGAGATCTGAATCAGAAATAAGATTCTGAAGCGTATATTTCAGTGTGATATAAAGGGGTATATATATGAATTCTTTATGTAGACTTGAGGCATATTATTGTTGTTGGCATATTTTTCTTTCTTTTTATTTGGCTTTCCTCGGTAAAGCACCTAACGACTAAGAAACTACTAAAAGACAAAGGCAGCTTCATCCTGGTATATTTTGTACCCAGTATAGAGCCATCGTTGCCCAAGTGTAGCGTCTCAGGCACTACAGGTAGATAGAGGGGTTATCACTCCCTCGTCCTATATGTGCTCAGCATTCATGAGTCCATGAATAGACAGTGCCGTCTTGTCTTCCTGCCTTTTACACGTTCATTTGACAATATTTTTATCCTGTATGTATTTAAGTGATTACTATGATCTTAGAAAGAGCCTAGGGCAATGGCCCGACATGTATCTGCTACCTCCATACTGGTTTTATAGATAATCTTTGTTGGCAAGCTGTTTGCTTATAAAGGTCAATGACATTACAGGACACACCTATCATGCTAGCAACTGATCTATTTCCCAATGCTTTAGAACACATATCAGCAATTTATTACACATTTGCCAGGTGCCACCAATAAATTAGTTGTGGAGCAATATTTTACAACTATTCATGCGCCAACTATATGCCTCATATGTGCTTGACTATGAAAAATCTAAGAGGAATTTATCGAGTCTGGGCACAAGCTGTCTTTAATAGGGTGTTGATAGTAATTTTGTTTTAGAGTTCTGGTGGCTGCACTGGTGATAGTTTCACTTTCACCATATAATAAATTGCGAAAAGAGCACTGACATGCAAATGGTGACTATTGCCATTCTCTTTATGTTGAATGTTCTGGGAATACCTCCTACAAGTGAAGTTCTGAGAGCAACATGTATCTAGTACTCCATCAATGCTGTTGTATATAGACAAGTATTTGTGTGGTAATGTTTAATAACCATGCTTATCTACTAGTGCGCGCAGATGATTTGTCTTTATTACTTTTTTGTTTTTTTTTTGCCTCATATGGTTTCTTTTATCTTCTTTGTTGGACAATGTAAATTGTTGAGAATGAATAGTGCATACTCATTGTAATTAATTTTCTTTTGAGTTAAAGGTCTTAGGTACCTTTATACAAATGCACCAAAGAGAAGAAAAAACAAAGGAAAATATAGCATTCTGTAAAGGCACGACCACATGAGATCTATGAGATCCATAAGGTGTAATTTCTCCATCTTGTTTGCAGCATGAATATGGATGTTGCTCTTCTTCTTGGTTGATATGTGGTAGCAGAATCATAAAATTGAGACTGAAACTTCTATCACGTGCTGAGGATATCACTTTATCCTGTTTCATTTTACGTTTAGCACTGTTAAATTATGATCACTTCTGATATCAAAAAACATGCAGGTTGTTTCTGTTAAAGTTATTCGCAATAAGCAGACTGGTCTGTCGGAGAGATATGGATTTGTTGAGTTCAGTTCTCATGCAGCAGCTGAGAAAGTACTTCAGAGCTACAATGGTACCATGATGCCAAATATAGATCAAACATTTCGCCTAAACTGGGCAGCCTTTAGCTCGGGTGATAGGCGGCCTGATGCTGTCTCTGGCAGCTTTGGCAGCTCTGGCGGCTCTGGCTCCGATTTATCAATATTTGTTGGTGATTTGGCTTCTGATGTTACTGATGTGCTATTGCATGAAACTTTTGCTAGTAGATATCCATCGGTAAAAGGTGCTAAAGTGGTTTTTGATTCCAATTCTGGCCGCTCAAAAGGTTATGGCTTTGTAAGGTTTAGTGATGAAAATGAGAAGACACAAGCCATGACTGAAATGAATGGTGTGTATTGTTCTAGTAGACCTATGCGAATTGGTGTTGCAACCCCCAAGAAACAATCACCTCAGCAACAATATTCTTCACAAGGTGTAACCTGATAATTCCTTTTCTGCAGTTGTTGTGTCCTTTCTTTTCTATATTATTCCTCGTGTTTTTTCATGAATATGTATTCTTGAAAGCTGTGGCGTTTTTCTTAAGTGGTATTTTTCCTTCTATCATTAGTCTTATGAACTCAAAAGGTTCTCTCTTAAAGAAAATTCATTTGCATGCTGTCAATTACAATTGAAAATAAAACGCGTACTAATACTGATTCCTAATTCTGACTTTTTTTAATTATTTTATTTTATTTTTCTTCAGCTGTAATACTTGCTGGTGGTTATGCATCCAACGGTGCTCTGCCCCAAGGTTCTCAATCTGAAAACGACTCATTAAACACAACTGTGAGTCTTGCTGCTTGTAGGACGTTTGTTGTCAGAAATTTATTCAGATCATTAACCCTTGTTCGTTGTAGATATTCGTGGGTGGACTGGACTCTGATGTAACTGATGTGGAGCTCAGACAGTCTTTCACTCCATTTGGTGAGGTTATCTCCATTAAAATACCAGCTGGAAAAGGATGTGGGTTTGTACAATTTGCAAACAGGTAATGCTGTGGTTCTGGTATGGATTAATCTATATGGACATAGGTGTGCACATAGGGGTTAAGGCCCACGATACTGTAGCATGGGCCCCACCCCACTCACATTATGTCAACCCTTTTGTGCACACTTATGTACACATAGCATGGCCCTTTTTGTAATTCATTATTAGAAAACCAGCCAAGGGCAGCATAAATTGATGAGAGTGGATCATATTGGTCATATGTATTGTTCTTGTGTGTTAATATCAATCATTATCATATTGTTCTTGTGTGTTAATATCAATTATTATAAATTTGGTGATTACAAAAATGTGGATACCCTTATTTTTTGGGGGTGGGGGGAAGTAGACAACTGAAACTATTATTTTTCTGCATCTTTTGTTAATAAAAGTGAATATCCTGCATGGTAAATTAGAAACCCAGTTGGAGTCTTGTTTCAAAATTGAAAATTCAAGCTGTGTTTGGTGACTATTCATTTAGTAAGAAGTGTTAATGTTAATGTTCTCATATTTTA
Organism: Fraxinus cuspidata; assembly: GCA_903798385.1. Lineage (NCBI taxonomy): Eukaryota > Viridiplantae > Streptophyta > Magnoliopsida > Lamiales > Oleaceae > Fraxinus > Fraxinus cuspidata. The sequence continues at coordinate 10,659 of CAIGRP010051724.1, forward strand.
TTGAAATAATCATGCTACACGTACATCATCTTTTACATCATTGTTTACACACTATTGGTAAGTTTAAAAAAGAAAAACACTTTTCATGCCCACAATTTTTTGAAAAAAAAGGGGATATCAAAAAGTGTGCAAGGGAATGAATGCACATTTAGCATTATTGTTATTGAAAAGTCAATTCACAAATTATTCAGCATATAAAAGTGATTCTAATAGCTATAGTTGAACGGATTGCTATTACCGCGAACTTGCTGTAAGTTTGTTTCAAATGCCTGATTTCCGAACCATGTGACTACCACTTGACTTTTCTGTTTCAACAGAAGCAATGCAGAGGATGCAATACAGAGATTAAATGGAACTGTTATTGGCAAGCAGACAGTTCGTCTTTCTTGGGGACGAAATCCAGGAAACAAGCAGGTAAAATCTTATTTGTGAATGAAATCACGTGATCCAGTATTTCAGTAGGAAGTGATAAATATTTTCGATGACAACTGAATAGTTTCCATTCTATGTTACACATGGTCCAAAGAGTGTTCATCTCAAATTCTTGAGTTAATGGTTGTCCTAATCAATTTTGGTTTACATGTCAGAAAATGTTTCATTAGTTGTTTGTGACGTGTGGGTCTACATGCCAGAAAATATAAAATACTTTTGTTTCCCCAGTTTTCAGTAATATTTCTGTATTTTTACAAAAATCTTTTCTACTATCATCAAATACGTATCATTTGATTTTGAACTCTCTGCAATTTTGTTTTCTGAAAACATCTTTTATCGGGGGAAAGAAAAATGGGTTGGAAATGTTTTCCACTACACTCGTGAAAACTGCAACTTATATCCCGGGCTTCCTGTTGCCAGACTGAAACTAGGTCGAATGTTTTCTCTCTACCAAAATTTACCTACCTCAACCCTCTCAAAAAGGGAGAAATTGTCCACCTAGTCCCCATCTTATTGCCCGAGTAGTAAGTTGATCCTCACCTGGAGTAATTTGCTCCTCAATCTTGTACTATACCTGCAATGACGAAGTAAATGTTTTCAATCTCCGTCTAATCATCATGTGGTCTTTATATATCCGACTTCATGAAGATATATTATATTATCCAACTTAGTCTGGTGAACAAAAATTTGAAGGGAGATATGTTTCCATGAGGGCGCAACATGATGGTTTATAGGAACTCTTTTATTGGAAACTCTATGCAATTATAAAGTAAGGTTGAGAACGAACTTGTTCCTTTTTAAAGGTTGGTACTAACTTGCCACTTGGGCAATAAGTTTGGAACCAATAAAAGAACAAGTAATGCATTGTTTCGTCCTTTGGCAACTACAAGTATTTTTTATCCCTCTCTTATTGACTATGTTTGTATTTTCTACTTGTTTCGCAGTCGAGAATGGATGCTAATAGCCAATGGGGCGGATCTTATTACGGAAGGCAAGGTTACAATGGCAATGGGTATAATGCAGGTGCTGTTTATGTGGCATCAAATGGCCATGGGAACCACCAGCAGCCAGTTAGTTGAATTACTGGACTTTGCTGATTGAGTTTAAGAGAGACTAAATTAATCTGAACATTAGAAGTGTGGTATGTAGAATTTTGTAGCTGGATTAAATTTTATGAGGTGTGAGGATTTTTGTGAACTTATTTTTCGAAATTTTGAGGTGTCTTAAAAGAGTTTTTTTTTTCAAAATAATTGATAGCATGTAATACTTTTTTATTTATTCGTTTGGAGCTTTTTAATGTTAATTACTTTAATTATTTTCATTTTTAATAGAAAAGCTTTGAAACTTGCCAAGTTCTCTTAGCTTGTATGAATAGAACCCTAAATTCAGTGTGATTGTAATTGCATCACAAAGAGGATTCTGAAATTTGCGTCAACAGCTTCTTCTAGTATGCTTTTGGTAGTTCTTAGTAAGCTTTGTATGCCTGAACATTGAATCAAAGCTGACCAATTATCAGGTCAAAATTTTTTCAACTAAATAAATAAAAATTTCTCTACTCTCTTTTTGACACCTCATTTGTATGTAAACCTTCATGTAACTCGATTACGCACAAATAGCATTATTCATCATCTTATATGCTCGTCTTTGTTAATGATGTTCAGTTCAATATACCGAATGTACGGTTACTATTCGAACTTGCCTGAGCTATTTGTTGGTATATCATGGTTAACAGGTCTAGTTATGCTGATAAGTGGGTATTGTTTATCTTGAGAGTAGGGATGTGCGAGTTCTTGTGATTGCCTTGCCTTGTAACCAGGTGCATGTTTCCGGAAGGGAATGTTTGGACTTTGGTATACTTGAGATGATAAGATGAGGGATGATTGAAGAAAGAGAAATATATGAGATTTTTGTCCAATATTTTTATGGTCGAGCACATTAAAGATCCCCAGTGTGCTGCAACAGTGACTTTCAGGAATTAGATTTCAACTTTTGTGCTGCAGAACTCTCTTGACTTTTTGCTTACATGGGAAGGACTAAGAAATGGTCTAATTGGATGGTTGGTACTCCAACTCAAATTTTTTGAATTTTCTGCCTTTGAGTTAGGTTGAGTTGATAAATGGCATAAATTTTTTTTGTCGTGCCTCACGACATTTGGCTGACGCTTGTTCTGTTTGGGTGTCTACCAGCTAGTTGATTCTCGAGATTAAGGCTCAATTTGTTGCATAAGTAGTCTTTTACTTCTGATTATATCATATTATTGTTATTATTATTTGGTGTAGTTTTTTAGATCCTATGCAATGGAAATTCCACGCAAAGAAAGACTTTCATCGACTTCCGGTAACACAAATCTATGATATATTAAATATCACGTTAAGTGACCATTATTTTTTTGGACGATTTTAACCCTATTACAATTCAGTGATTTAAATAATAATTTACTTTTTGTTTTTCAACATTTAATAAATACTCTAAAATCATTGTCATGTATAAATTTCGTGTTATTAATTATCAATTAATTAACATTCACATTAATATATATTTAATGAATCATGATCAACATTAATTTAGAGTTATTAAAAATAAATTTATTTTTATTTATGTATCTAATAATTTTAGTGAGTGTTTAAATTCATACAATTACAATTAATTCTCATATATCAAATATAGTATAAAAGGTTGCTCATTTGTAATATATCACTATTACAAAAAAATTGAATCATAAAAATCGAGTTTTAAGAGTATAATTTTCTTCTCTTAAATTTTTATTTTAAATTTTATTTTCTTTAGTTTGTTTGATATTCATCAAATCTTTCCAATAAATTGGTATCAAATATTACTTTTACAACACTTATAAAATATTTTAGAATAAATTATAATGCACGTTCAACTTCGATTAGTCAAAGAAAAATTATAATAAACTTCATTTTCAGTAAAAATACAATAAAGATTAAAGACAAAATTGACTAGGGTGGTGGGACAAGGGTGGACTCCAAAAGGTAATATCATTGAACGCAGACCATAAGAATCATGACGGGTCTACAAGCCCATTTTATGCGCAAGTGGTCCAACTGGCCTGTCCTCTTAACATCAATTTGCTTTCATTGATGGTTTGATTAATGATCAAATGTCCATGTTTTACAAAACCCGATTGGATTCTATCATAGTTGAAATAGTCAAATGACATATCATTTTCACTTTTTAATGTTCAAGATTATTTTTTTATTAAAAATAAAAAAACATGTGTCGATATGTATTTGAAAATATGAGTATAAATGAAATAATTAAAGCTAAGAGACAAGGTGAAGCATGAGTTGTTTGAATATGTTCTTCTTTTGTGAACTTGACAGGGTGGAAAGCTATCATTCCAAAAAAAAAATAAAAGGATTCTATAGGAGATGATACGATAACTTTCTTGATTGAATTATTGGATAAAACATATATGAACCTTTTGATTAAATTCCAAGTCTTGCAATGAAAAGGAAAAGATCAAATGTATGAGAGGGAAGTTTTGAAAATTAGAGGCAAGAAAAGATTTTGGGTTCACACTACAAACCGCACGAATATTCCTTCCTATAAGCTAATAATACTTATTGATGGATTCAGACAAAAAATGCAATAAGTCTTTTCTTTCTCTTAGAGAAGACGAAGACTAGCTATCGTTTTTCTTACGCGATTTCCCAACTTGCCAACGCAGTTAGATGGATTTTTTGTTCAATAGAGGACCCCGTTAAAGTGATGTATGGTGTTCATGGCCTATCGTTCGGATAAGTCGAAGAAAGAGTTTATCTTCTTTTCTTTCTATGTACAATTGAATATTAGTATTATAGAATTCCATTTTACATAAAAGGATTTTCAAGAGACTCTTCGAATACAAAATGCTCTTTAATGCTTAAAAATAAGTTCCAAAAAACTCTCTATTTTTTTTTTTTTAAATGGCGTTTTGACTCTCTAAATTTAGAGAGTCAATCTCTATCTATTATTAATGTACAATGAATGTATTTAATAAGTTATATGTTTCAATATTCTACTTTTTAAACTATTCAAACCATATTTAAATTTATTTGTCATTGACATATAAAAAATTATATTAAATAATATACGAGGAGAAATCAGTAAGTATTTCTTTAAAAAAACAAAATGAAGAGTCGAGAGCATTGTTGGAGTGCATTAACTATCTAAATTTAAAGATGTTCTTTATAATGCACAAATGATTTTCATAAATAAACGGTATTTTGGAGATGTTTTAAGAAGCCAAAAGTGTAGAAGATGGCCTATATAAATCTGCCCTACTCTACTTGAGATTCAGAAAACCAGTACACTATGGAAGGACAATATGCATTTTTCTCTACAAACCTCTGCCTACCCATTTTTCTCATTATATTGCTTCCTACACTTAGCCATGGCTTGGGAACTGATCAAGCCAGTTCACTTAAGGCCTTGCGTAGGTCGAAAATGGAGTCTCGAGGCGTAGCAGCAGATGAAAAATGGACAGGAATGAGTGTTAATGGTTCTGAAAGAATGGCTTCTGATGTGGGAAATATGGAATATGACATGATAAAAGGTGGGCTTCCTGGACAGCCGTTAGGGGTTACATTTAAGCAATATGCAGGATATGTTAATGTTGATGAAAAGAAAGGGAGAAGCCTTTTCTATTACTTTGCAGAGGCTTCTAAGGATCCTTCTTCTAAACCACTTATTTTGTGGCTCAATGGAGGTGAAAACTCTCTCCCTCTTAACACCAACACCCACATCAAGAATGCATCATGCACATGTCGAGATTTTGGTAAATGAAAAAATGAATATAGCATTCAAGTGATAGGGTGTGTCGAAGATGTAATACAAATAAGTTTGTCTCCTCCTAAGAGTTTAAGATTTTAGATGAATCAAGTGTTGATTCTCTATTTAAGTGTCACAACATGAAAGTACCACTCTTTTGCAACTAACTAGATTCACAGTTCTACAAAGTACGGTGTAAGTAACTGAACATGTCATGTTTATGCACAAGCATTCACTTGTTCTTTCATTTGTCAATTCTCTATTTATCTTGAGACAATTAGGGCGTGTGTGGTAGTTAGAAAACAGTATTAACAGCACAGTCAGCACTGCACATGGCAAAAAATAAGATTTTAACTTAATTTTTCTTTCTTTATCCATTGTTGATTCTGTCATTAAAAACATGCCATTATTTTTTCTTTTTCTTGAACACATGGTATAAATTATGCACAGGACCTGGTTGTTCATCACTTGGAATGGGAGCAATGACTGAACTTGGACCTTTTGGGGTCAATCCTGATGGTAAAACACTCTATTCAAGAAAATTTGCATGGAATAAAGGTATATATATAGGATTTGAAAGTGCTTTCATCTTTTTACTATGTGCACACAAATTAAGGGTACAGGCTAAATTAAGTTGAATGGAATTTATACTTTCACGTATGTGATGCAGTTGCAAATACATTGTTTCTGGAGTCGCCTGCAGGCGTTGGATTCTCTTACTCGAACACGACCTCAGACTATGGCCTGTCAGGAGACAGAAGAACCGGTATGACACATAGTGCTACATGGCTCGACAGAATAGCGAACAAAATTTCTGTTCTTTTTCTTCATTAATACTCTCCGCTATGTCTACTCTACTTACCCAAAAAGCCATCAATGAAATCTTTTCCAGTTTGAACTTGTTAAATAACATAAAATTTTGAAAGCAATCACCACCAAGTAGATAAGTAACTCTTACCATACTATCACTTCTTTAATTCAATTAAAACCATATTCTGAAATTTTTAGTCGAATAAAGATCTTGAAAGGCAAGTTTTTCAATCATTAACTCAAAGTGGCTACCCTATTTTTCCAAATATTATGATTCTTGGATAAAATTTTTGTAGTCCTACTTCAATATTTTGTTTTGTTGCAGCTGAGGACGCGTATACATTTTTGATAAACTGGTTCAAGAGGTTCCCTCATTACAGAACAAGGGATTTCTATATAGCAGGAGAGAGCTATGCAGGTAACTTTAACCAAAAACTTTACCTTCCTACATAAAAGAAATAATTTGAGTAAAATAAAAATAAAAGAATAAGAAGATACTTTTAATCCAAAACATTCTTATGACATTTTGATTGATTGGATATAATCTCGACTCTCGACTCCGGGAATAATTTTCACTCTTTTTTCAAGAACAACCTAAAGCTCCACTGAAAAATATGAAATGATTTTTCATTATCACAAATACGTGGTTGGCATTTCATAGAAAAAGTATCTGTCAGCATATTGGATGTCTGATTTGAACTTCTATAATAATGTGACAGGTTACTATATTCCGGAGTTAGCAGACGTAATTGTCAACAGAAACAAGAAGGCACGCTCAGCTTCTAAAATCCTACTTAAGGGCATAATGGTAAACTTTTTTCAGAAATATCACTTTAAAACATTGAAATTTTCTCGATTTTTCTTGAAGTATGGAGCAGATCTACTTTTTTCTTTTTTAAACAAAAACAGAATCACTCGTGTTGGTATGATTAGTAATAATTTAAATAATAGCAGAAAACTGATATAGGTGAAGACAAAGTATAATTTTACTTCTTAGAGGATAAGGTATTTGCCAAATTGTTCTTGGTTATGAGAAGAAAATTCAAACAAGTAATGCTACCAAGTCAAGCAAGAAGAGAAATCCTATTAGATGGTTAAAGTCATATTTGAATTTTCATCTTCTAAAAGAAGGAATGCGAGTTGTATTTGTTAAGTGGCGAGCAATGTGAACCGCTTTACAACATCTATAAATAGGCTTGGATGTGGGTTCATTCATGGTGTGTGTTCAATGAGTATGTGCTGAAACAATTGAGCACTAAATGAGAATTAAAGATAGAGATTGTTATTGAGAGAGAGAGAGAGACAGAGTTTGACATACTTTGCAACTCATCTTTGAATTTCATAATGTAATCATCTGTTCATATTTTGTTATAAAGCCACTTGAGTGAAATCTTTGTGTCCAAATTTTGCTATCTTTCATTATCCTGGGTAATTATCCCAACAAAAACAACTTAAGAGGGGCCCTAACCTCCAGTGAAAAGTAAAATGCTGCAAAATAAATGATGAGACTTATCCCGCCAACATGGGAAGTACATAAGAAAATAAAGAAAAAATGCTTAAAACTAATTCTAGTTCGAATACTTCATTCTATGTGTCTTGTTATGCGTTGTGGTGTATTTGAAACTGTAGGCCTCATCTTACAAATCATATCCATAGGTTGTAGGTATCCTATTGAACATGTCTGTGATATTTTCATCGCCACCTGCCTTGTGGTAAATGTCTTGTTAATATAACTCTGCATCGAGATCGCTCACAATGGTATCTCGAATCTTGTTGCTCGTACCTACATCCTCAACTTGATTAACTACCACACCTTTAGGAATGTTCATATTATCCCAAGATGGTGGATTGTCCTACACATTCACCATGCAACCTCCCCAAGACCCATACCATCAAGATCACTCAAAATGATATCACGAATCTTGTTATTAGTCCCTACATCCACATCTTGTTTGACTGAAGAGGAATTGTCACACTCTTGTGTTGGTCCGCGAATTGTCAGAATTTTGAAATTCAGTCCCCTCAAAATTTTGAGATATGCAATGTCACATGAATATATATGCTGATGCTTCAAAGTTTGTTTCCATATCTTCTTTCTTGAAAGCATGTAAACTTAGACAGGTATTTTGTCTATGATTATATTATTTCTAATCTTGTAGATTGGAAATGGGATAATAAATGAAGCCACAGACGAGAAAGGCATTATTGAATTTTTGTGGAGCCACGCATTAATTTCAGACGAAACGTATCTAGGGCTTACAGGGCACTGCAAGGCAGGAAGCTCAAAATGTGGAAGTTTAGATGCAGCAGAAATTGGATATATAGACTTTTACAATATATATGCCCCCTTATGCTCGTCCTCGTTCAGATTGTCAAATAAGACGAGAAAACATGTAGGATATGATCCTTGTGAATCAAAGTATGTTCACAGATATCTTAATCTTCCTCAAGTACAGAAAGCCCTTCATGCAAACAGAACAAAACTGCCCTACAATTGGGAACTTTGCAGGCAAGAACCTTGATATTTTGTTTATACTATATTTAATATGTTAGATTAGACAGAATTTTGTCACGTAATACTCTTCCTTAATCTTGTCTAGTTCTATCTCGACAAAATATAATTATCCTCTATATATCTTGAATAGAATTCCTGGATATTTNTTTGCAGGCAAGAACCTTGATATTTTGTTTATACTATATTTAATATGTTAGATTAGACAGAATTTTGTCACGTAATACTCTTCCTTAATCTTGTCTAGTTCTATCTCGACAAAATATAATTATCCTCTATATATCTTGAATAGAATTCCTGGATATTTAGACAAAATTTCTGTTTTTCCCAGTGTAGTGATCAGTATCTGGAAGGACAGCCCAACAACGATGTTTCCAATATATAAGAGGCTTATGGCCTCAGGTCTTAGGATACTTCTTTACAGGTAAATATAATTCCTATTTTAAACGCTGAAGATC
>CAIGRP010051726.1:0-11192 GCA_903798385.1 Fraxinus cuspidata
ATTTAGACTATATAGTAAAATTCGATATATTAGTATAACGTGTAGAGGGATACATAAAATAAGCGATCATTATGTGAATGATTAGAACTAATATTTCGTTTAACCAAGATAGATTCACATAAAGATATGATATTGAATTAGTTTAATAGACTCAATGAGAACTCGAGTGGGTAAATTGGGTACAATAGAATAAATCGATCAAACACAACATTAGACTCTTGAATCTTGAATTAAGACTTAGAGGTGATCAATCTGTGTGTACTTTACTTGAGAAATCTTTGTGTGCATTTTAATTAATTTCAAGTATTTAAATACAAAATTCACAATAACAAATAATTTTTTGTTTGCTTTCATCAAATATGAGTTAGAAAAAATCTAATTATATTCTAAAATATAATCCTCATGGGAACGGTAATCCGAACTTAAATGTCAACTAAATTATTTGTTACGATATCGTACACTTACGATAAAAAAAACGCAACACCCTTCCGCAAAAATTTTAGACGAAGATTTTGGATGCAACAAATGAAATATTCGAAATATGACAGAGACATGAAAATTTGAGACCCCAAAATAATTTATTGACAATTAATTTAACTTTATTCAAATTGTTAACGTTTTATATTACTATTTTTATCATGTAAAGTGGGTTCAATTTGATTATTTTATAAAGACGATTTTATTTTTACTAGAAAATTTTGACATTATGTTAAATTAGTCGAGCTAAATACTCTACCAACCTTACAAGTTATCAAGCTCTATCAATGACTACAACATTACAAAACAATACCATTATATTTTCTTGTTTTAAATATAATAGTTAAATAGATTCTTCACGAAGAGTGATTTAGTAATTTTTATGGAGTTACTTTTTAAGAATTTCAACTATAAATCTTGAGTTCAATTGTTGTTCGTGTAACAAATATATTAGAGTTCAAAAAAATTTCAAAAGTCGAAGAAAACAATATTTTAGTATATTTCAACATAAAGACATCAAAAGAATTTTTAACCCTTTAACCCCTTTGGATTTTCAATATAAATTTCGTCTTTTCTTTTAAACATGCGAAACTACGGATTTCTTATAATAAGGTCTCGTGGAAGGGTTGAATTTAGAAGGTTTTGCTTTTTCTTTTTTATGAAAAAATTGTCAAAGATATATTTTTAATTAACAAGACATAAAATGTTACATATATCATCTACTCTAACCTTCAACACAAATCTCTATTTGATCCGATCATAACTCTATAAGTATATGCTTTTTTCTTCTATCAATTCACATACAATATGGATCCAAAAATCAATGTCTTGCTCCGTAACTTTGAGACAGATAGCCTAAAAAATGGTTCGGTCTAATATGGATGATCATTTCAAGGCATCTAATCTTAAACCAATGCATGTCACTCTTTACTAACAATAATTAATCGATTCTCACTTTTCGATCAAAAATAAATCAGAACAATTAATAACTGTTAATTCATACAAAGATATCGAACCCAACGAGCAGAGCTATATGCATTTATATAAACGGAAAACAACAATCTGTTACCTATTTTAGGATGGCAACGATCCCTTTGATTCATTCATTAGTTTTAGATTGAGATCATGAAGGAGAAAGCCGACAAGAAAGAATGCTGTCATCACCAATAATCGTTGCAAGAACACGTTCCTTCATAAAAATGGTGGAAACGGTTAGTGTCTCTTAAGATGATTTTGCTCCTGGTTACTTCAGATACATACTTCATCCAAGTATGACAATCTGCACAAACACGAAGATTTTTCGTGATTCGAATTGGCAATCCCGAGCCCCCATGAATAAGTGCAAATACTGTTGCGAGTCTCTCACTATGCCCACACACCCACTTTGCCTTCATTTCTTCATTAATGTCATGAAGAACTACTCCTGTATCAGGTTTATATCCGCTTTTCTCCAATTCATTCCATACTTTCGCATACTCGTCTGAATTACGAAATTTGAAACCCCCACCTGCCACAAAACTGTGTATTCTATCCTTAATCTGTATCCAACTGCATCCAGCTTCCTTCTTGATTCCTCTCTGCTGCACGAACTCTCTCATCAAATCTACTTTATCCCACATTCCTGCATTTGCATAGATGTTTGACAGTAGTACGTAGTTCCCGGGGTTGTTTGGTTCGATCTTGAATAACTGTTTTGCTACGAGTTCTGCAAGTGAGACGTTCCCATACAGTCGACAAGAATTAAGCAATGATCCCCAAATACTGCCACTCGGATTCATAGGCATTCTTTTCGTTACCTGCATTGCCTCGTCAATTTTACCGGCTCTACCTAATATATCGACCAAACATGCATAATGCTCTAAATTAGGTACTATTCCGAACTCCACTTGCATCCTGTCGAACAAGAGTTGACCCTCGACTGTCATCCCAGCATGACTACAACCGGAAAGTAGTGAAATAAAGGTAACCTCATCTGGCCTAAATCCAGCTGCAACCATATCTTCAAATGCTTCCATTGCCTCTACCATACATCCATGGATTGCATAACCATTTATCAAAGTGTTCCATGAAGTTAAATCCTTGTATATCATTCCATCAAACACTCTCCTACAGTACTCTAATTCTCCACATTTCGCATACATATCTACAAGTGAGTTTAGCACAAGGAGATCTGGTGATTTTTCAGATTTTATGATTTGACCGTGTATCTCTCTACCGTTATAAAGTGCCGTCAACCGAGCACAAACCGCTAAAATTGTAGTGAAACTAACCCAGCTAAACCTCATTCCCACATTTTGCATTCTCCGAAATGTTTCAAAAGCCTCAAACACCAGATCTTTTTTAACAAATCCAGCAATCAATGAATTCCAAGTAACAACATTTCGCTCCGGCATTTCTTCAAACACGTGCAATACGGCTTCAAAACTCCCACACTCAGTGTACAGCCTCAAAAGAGCATTATGCACTACTTGATCAGGTTCTTCATTAGCCTTTATGATCTGACCATGTACACCTTTTCCAATTCTCAAGTCCAACAACTCTGAACAAGCCTTTAATGCAACCGAAAAAGCAAAATTCCCCGGTTCAACACCCCATGACAACATGTTGCAATAGACAAGCAAAGCTTCTTTAACCTTCCCATTTTTCGAATATCCAATAGCCATTGCCACCCAAACTGATTCAGGCAAATGCTCCATCTCCTTAATGTCATTTTCAAAAATACGACGAGCCTCATCCACGAGTCCACAAACCGAGAAAAGAGTGATAAACTTGGATTTCAATATGGGATTGTTGAGAAAACTCTTGTTATCTTTCAATAGATAAAGGTAAAGCCCTTGGCCATGGTCTAAAGATTTTCTTGAAATGCAAGCATGTAATAGGGTGGTGTAGGACTCGAGATTGGGTGTTCCAATTGGGGTTTTAGATTTCTGGGATTCCAGTAACAGGTGAAAGGCTTCATCTAGTTTCCCTGATTTGGACAAAAATTTCAAGGTTGAATTCAGAGGATTTTGTCTCGATTTTTGTTTAGAAAGTTTAAGACTTGGATTGACAGTTAAGTTAGTTGAAAGAGAAACAGAAACACTAACCATTTTCTGATTTTCCTATGGAATACGAAAATAAGACTGCCACAAACGTGTAATTTCATCTCATTTTATACATTAGCAAGTCCAGTCTAATATCAATTCAAGCCTTTTCTTGAACAAAATTTGATATGTTGACCAAATATATGCACTCGAAACTCAATCTTATAGAGGTTTTGTCTATGTACTTGCAGGTTTAACTTGTTGTGAAACAGAAATCATTCCCCATTGGCGGTTCTTGAAACTAATGGCTCAGTACATATGAATGTTTTTATATTTGGCCAAAAGTACCCATACCATGTGGGTTAGTTTAAGCCACATTTTCCAGATAATGATGGAGGGCTTTGGCAATTGGCTTGTGGGCTGATTTGATTCATGTCTTAGACCTATGCCTTTGTCAGTCCTAGTGTAAATAGATTCATTTGGGCTTCATTAGTCCTAGATTATGTTGTGTGGTAAGTAAATTGAACACGGATGAAATTCTAATCATCTATCAAAGAAAAAATGGATCTTGTAAAATTTCAAGAAATTCTTTGATTTCTTCAAAAGGCAAATGATCGTCTCAAACTGGAACCAATTAATGTAGCATACAAAAGAAAGCAGCTCGAAACTTGCTGATAGGTAATGAAAGAAAAATGAAGCAATTTCTTTTGTATCCAATGAAAAAGGAACAAAGGGATCTTGTAAGATTCTAAGAAATTCTTCGATTTCTTCCGAAAGCAGATAATCTTCTCAAGCAGGAACCAATTAATGTAACATATAAAAGAAAGTGGCTCGAAACGTAGTGCTAGGAAATGAAAGACAAATGAAGCAATTTCTATTGTATCTTCATTTGAACTCAAATTTGCATTAATTGCTCGAGTGCATCTATACATGCAAAAGACATTTATAACGATAAATATTAATAAAAAAGGAAAAAAAGAATATTGTTTTGTAACTGTAGTTTCTGTATAACAACTCATTTTCTTTTTAATAATTTCATGTTCACCATCCGGTATAACACAAAAGAACATTGCATTCTCATCCTGCATCTAGTTGCACAAGCAAAGCAGTCTAAACTCTTACGATGTCAGGATGAAATGTTTCTCCTAGGAAAGTAAATTCAATGCTAAAGATCCAAGCCCTAGAATTTCTCAAACGTGATGACATCCTTACATTCCAAGTTCCCCACCGCCCCAAACTGGACGACATTATCCTTCCACCATATACATGTACACAGCGTACTGACTTTTGGTGCGGGTAACTCTTTCTTCTGCTTCCCATAAGATGCCCTTGGTCCGGTATTCCTAGCTCCTGACAGCCCCAATCCAGAACAAGCATTCTTCCATCATATAATACATGTACAGTGTAGTGGCAAATAGTGTCCAAAAAGCAATTCTTTTGTCCTTCTTGCTATTTTTTCTTGCTTTTGACAAGTAACAAAACATATCTGAACGAAGTCTTGTTTTCAATTTGTATAATCAACACTTGATCTGCATGCAGAACCTGGAGTTCAACTCGAGAAATATTATATGGAAACAGAACCGTGAGCATGTACAATGGAACAAGAGTAATAATACGCCTTTCACATCAGTAACATTTTGCATGCTTTCCTAGGTTGTTAATACCCTCACAATATAGGAAACTCAGGGTAAGCCTTGTACCTTAAGAAACGGGGTAAAGTGGTGCAAAGTGCCATCTTCTCCTTGATATATTCAACAAGAAAACAGCTGCTAAATGAAGGGCATCTTCAACAAAGCAATGATGCAGTTAAAATTCATCCAAAATCATGAGACGGAACCTGTATTTTCTTTTACAGGCAACATAGCAGGTCCTCCAGAAGTTAAGCAACTGTCACACATTGTTAGGGCACCACCGAGTTTTCCAAAATTCATACACAAAGCAGAAGTGTTTTTCTACACCACAAGTCAATCTATCATGAGATTTTTCCATGTCACAGCACTCACCTGTCAGCTGTCGTCCGTTGGAGGTAAATTTGGGCACTCACATCACTTCAAGTCTCTTGTCCTTGCTGACTTCATTTTTTGCCACAAGCCAAACTTTGAAGCTAATATTTACCATGTCATGAATGACACGTGTCAATTATCATCCCTTGCAGGCAGACATGGACCTTTGCATTATTTCATGACTCTCGTCATTGTGCAAAGCTTTTCATCAATGGAAATATTCTTAACCGGGGGCATGCACATGCAAAGTAAGCACCAGATATAATTATAAAAAACAAGAACAAGAGTTCTTATTACAGGATTATGCCATGCTAGACCAACTGCAAACGGACCAAAATGCACAAGGCAGTGTTTGGCCTGCACAGCTGTGCAAGGGTGCAATCTATATCGTTTGGTCAGCAGTATGTGGGAGGAATCTATGATGCACCCATCTCAGAACACTGCCCACTTCTTTTCGAATATACAAAATTTTGAAGATGCCACAGAACACAAAATACATCAAGAGAACAATGATTTTAGGGTCTTTCAAGCTGGGCCATTTCTGTGGGCGCATACTGAGAGCTAATAATACACCCACAGGATTGTATGGGAGAGAGAGATTAGGGAAAACTTAGCCAGCCCCCAGCCCCTATCCCTTTTTCTATCTTCCAAGGAAAATCAAAGAGAAATGGTGAATGTGGCATTTAAACTCCTTATTGAAATTGATCCAGTCTGCCATGTAAGCACCCTACAAAAGGATCCAGCAAAAAAAATGAACTTAGTTCTTGGTTTTCTTCAGAACTAAATGATTGAAATCATACTAATTACGATGATTGAGATTAACTGGCCCAGCAGAAACCCTTCAGATATGTTTGGCAAATAAGCTCGTGGCATATAAGCCATGGGCCCTACAAAGGGTTGAAATAAGCCACTTAAATAAGGTTTACCTTATATCTTATTTTGTGTGGGACCTACACCTATACATTTTAAACCACATTTGGTGGGGCCCATGGCTTATAACCACGGGCTTATTTGCCAAAGATTCCCTTTTCTTTTACCGAGCCGTGAACAGCTCAGCACTACACCTCGACTGTTAAGCCACAAGAACCCACAATTTGCAACAATCAGCTATCAGTATGAAAATGACACTCTCAAGGGTATTGCAGAAGGCTCTAGCAGACCTCAAGAACAAGTTAAGCAAGAAAATATACGTTTTAGTTCCGGATACAACAGAACAATATCAGCAATTTCAGAGTCATTCTGCTGCCTACAGCCCAGCAACCATGAAATGACTTCAGTTCCAAAAATGGGCCCCTTCATAATTTTCCCCGCAGTTAGGCCTCTGAATTACCCGAAAAATGGCCTGGTGAATGACAGCAGCATATAGAGGTGGGCACAGGTCGGTTGGGTGGGCAACATTTTGGGTTGGATCGAAGGCCAACCCGAAAAATATACTATTTGGGTGGTCAAATCATGTTGGGGTCTGTTCAATCCTGAATCATCCAGCACAATTCCAGCCACAAAACCACCACAAATCTATGTCCAACACCACAACTACCTCCAATCCTCCACCACATATCAGCACCTCCATCGCCATCACCATAGAAATATCAAAAAAAAAAAACAAAAACAAAATTCACAGAAAAACAAAATCACCACAGAATCAAAAAAATCCTACATAAAGTGTACCCTCCAAAGTTCTTCATTTTTCCTTCCCTTTTTCCGGTTTCGATTTGGTTTTCACCTAACCTGGCAACATTGTGTTGATGGCTAAAGATGGAGAAAAAACAAATATGAAATTTTTTTTTTCAGTTGGGTCTCATGTGAACAATGGTGCAGTAATGGCGGATGGACTCATGGTAGGGTTATGAACTATGTAGAGAGAAAGGAAGGAAGGAAGGAAGAAAAAGATTGATGGACTGGGTGTCGAGCCTGGTTGGTTTAAGAATTGTGCGGGTGCTTGGATGGGTTTCAGAATTGTGAAGAAATGGTTTAAAGTTAAACTTAAATTGTCATTTTTTCAAAAAACCCAACCCGATCACCAAACTGAATTTTCAAGTTGGGTCCAAAGCCCATCCCAAAATACGAACCGAAATGGCTCAATACCAACCCAAACCGAATCGAGTAAGATCGGTTTGTCGGGTACTTTGCCAACCCCTAGTAGCATACGGCCTATGCCACAATATAAAACATAAGGCCAAAATCATATTATCATATTAATTTACTAGATTACTAATGAAACAAATTAGTGTAGTGACAAATTGATATGATAAATATTAAATGTTCGAACAGCCTGGTGGAGTTTGCTACATGCAACGGTGCCATTAGCCGCTCACTTCATCAGCAATGTGCTGGATATTTCCTTTATATGGAGGCAAATATGCAGCATATCACCACAACTATATATAATTGCCAACTACTTCAATAAACAATTACAGGTCCAATCATTCTTGCTTTGTATCTCTACCTTTCAAATTTTGTATTCAAAAGTATGAGATCCATGTAATGGATAGTTTTAATGACTTGGTATCCATGATGCCACTTGTAAATTTTATGTTTATTGTTCTAACAGAAAAACAAAGAATGTGAGAAAGGGAATTGAAGGAAAAAGAACGAAGAAAAGAATAGCAACATGTTTCAGAATACAAAGTTCGGTAGATCATGCAACAAAAACCCACAAAAAGAAAAAAGCAAAGAAATAACAGAGGAGAACAATATTAGTTGAATATGTATTTACAATGGAAAACTACAATAACAAGAACGAAACAAGAGACATAATGCAAGGATATTAGAAGCAGGGATTGTGACCAGAAAAGAAGCACATTTGAAAAGGAAAGACAAAAATGAAATGAAATAAAAAAAAAATAACCACTTCATATTTAGGGGTTTTTCAAATTATCATTGCCGTATCAAATCTCGAAGAAACAACACAAATAGATGCCTACTGACGACTAAAATGAAGAGCTTAGAGACAGGAAGACTTCCACTTCCTTAGAAGATAATCATACAATTCACGTGATTCACGTGAATTTCTTCCCTCTTTATAACAAACATTCTTCACCTTTGTCATCGTCGACTCAGAGATAATGAGTTTTCCATCAATCATCTTCTCTGCAAACCTTCTTACCTCTGTTAGTCTCCCCAAACTACAGAACCCAAGAAGCAAGGCATTTGCGGCATCATCACAAGGTGAAATGTTGTTTTTAACCATATAGTCCCAAATCTCAATTGCCATCCCCGGATCATCGCCATCAAATAACATTTTGATTGCAGCAGTGAAATTTGCAGGGGTTGGAGACCACTCGTTCTTGATCATTTCATTAAAGAACATACCCACGTGGCGCACCTTCTTATTCTTGATCAAGCATTCGAAAATCATATTATATGTCAAAGAATCAGGAAAAGCACCATGGAAAACCATCGCGTCGAGAAGACGGAAGGCATTGTCAGTATCATTGTTGTTGCAAAGCAAGCCAATCATGGCATTGTACATTATCAAATTTGGAACCAACCCACTACCTACCATTATACCCCACAATAGAACGGCGCGAGCCGAGTCATTCTGTTTAACAAGAATATCAAGAGCGTTACAAAAGAATTTCAAACCTGGCAAGCAGTTCTTTCCCTTCATCACCTGCAAGAACTTGATTGCCTCATCAGCCTGTGACCCACGTAAAAGGGTATTCAGAAATGCATCATAAGCAGAAATGTACCGTGGACTCCAACCCACCCGAATCACCATCTCACCAAAGGTGGTCTTTGCCTTAGCCACGTTCCCTTCCTTTTCCCATCCTTCCAATAAAATGGCAAATGTGTCTGCATCTGGAGGTATCTTAGTTTTTATCCTTTCAAAGAACTCAAGTGCTTTCTCAGTTTGGTTATCTTCTCTACATATTGCACTCAGTAAACAATTCACTGCAATAATATCAGGTTGAATCCCATACCTGTAAACTCAAAAACTTTAATGTCTACTTGATAAGAGATGATACCAATCGAAGTGCAAAATAATTAACTTAAATAAACTTTCTTGTTCCAGTTGCTGTAGAAAACTACAGTGAAAGGAAGCATGACTATTAAGTCAAGAAAATTGAAACATTTATCTGTCAAAAGTTATTAATTATGCCTAACTATATATTACAATTTCGATAGAAATGAAAGCATCATATCCCCTTCCCTCATCCTTCCCTTTCCCCTCTCCTTTTCAGTTACTAAATCCACGAATCAAAGAAAAACTAACAGTTCCATAATTCAATTTAGCCGAGAGAGAGAGAGTATTAAAAAAATGGATACCTTTTAAACCAAATTGGGGGTAAAAAACAACCATGGAGAAAGGAATCGTAAGTTCTAAAAGAAAACTCGAAGTCAATGCGTCTGCGGCTCCGAGAGCTAAGGGCGCCATGTTTAAAAAATTAGTGTTCAACGTAACGGATTAATTACTTTCACGATTTATTTTTTTCAACCACACTAAAAGGATTCCCTCTTTTTATTTGAATAACATATTTAAGAATAAACATTCACCACAATCCCACATTAATGTACCCAGGATGTCTGTTCGAGAGAGATAAACAAACATAAAATCAACTCAACAATTACAAAAAAGAGGAGAACGGGAAGAAATCCATGAAACCCGCATAGCAGAAGGAATAAATAAGTGATGGCACTACAGAGGCAAATTTTTGTACCTTTCCATAACGTCAAAACTCATGACACCCTCACCTAACCTTCCAGCCGCACAATAACTCCCAAAAACTGAGACAAAAGTCGTCAGCGACAGAACACCTTCCTGCTTCATGGACCGCACAGCATCCCACATGGGCTCAAATAACCGATTCTTTCCTAGCAAATCCACCATAAGATTCCACGAATACTCACTATGCTTTCGAGTCAGCCCGGACCACCCGAAGAACTTGACGGCGGCAGAAGGGGAATTGTACAAAAGCTTCAAAACCTGCTGCACCGTCTCGGGCTCGGGCTTGATTTGCGTAGAGGCAAGACGGGCCTCGAGGTCATGAATTGGGACGGTTTCGACGATTTCACAGAGGAGACGGGCTTGAGAGGGAAGGTCTACTGCTGTATGGTACGTTGGAAAAGGGTGTTGGGGCTGGACATTTGCTGGCTGATGGGGGTTTGCTACTGCCATGTGGGAAATTTTTCAAGGTTTGCGAGTGAATGTGTGGGTGTGTGAAGAAGGCAATTCAGGCTCCACAGCGAGGGTTTGAATATGAAGAGGAAGAATCCCCAATTCCTCCTGGGATGTGTATGGGTGTGTGAAGAAGGCAGTTCGGGCTCAATACTTGAGCTTGCAAGCTTAAATTTTTTGCTTACGAGGAGATTCAGGGCTCCTTAGGGGGTTTTTTTTTTGGCCCCACCGATTTTCTTACATAAATAAAACAGCGATTTTCCTATGTAAATAAAAGAATGAAATGGGTGGTACTCTTCATAAGCCAAGCCAAGGCGGATGGCTTTATAGCTCGGCTCGGCTAAGCCTCTTTTTTTTTTTTACGTTTGATTAGTTTGAATTATTAGTTACTATTTACAAGCCAAATGACTTTACGGCTCGACTCGGCTAAACATTTTTTATTTACGTTTGATTCAGTATATTAAGTTACAAATATTCGTTTTAAGCGATTTAAAATTTGTTAAAAATATTGAAGTGCTGCCATGATAAATATATGATCCACAAATATTAAATATCAAAATAATTTTACAT
>CAIGRP010051729.1:0-24437 GCA_903798385.1 Fraxinus cuspidata
AATTAATTATTTCTTTCATATATTATATTAAGACAATGAATCGAATATTCTTATAGGCTCGAAATAATTTTCAAGACTTGTAGTAGTGTAAACATTGTGACGAAATGATTGTACATGAATTGTTGAGCATTGACTTGGAATATACAGAAGTCAAAATAATACGCCAGCTACCACTTTGTACTCGTTCAAATATTACTGGTTATATTGATTCCAAAGTCCAGTGACGGAAGAAGGTGGGATCAGTGGAGTCCTTGGCTTCACTAAACTTTTGAAAAAATTAAAAATAAAAAAATTTATGACTTTAGGTAATTAACACATAACATCCTCACCTTTTATTGTTATTGTGGAAAGTTTCCATACCTTTTTTTTTTATATTTTTACCCTTATTTTCACATTTCATTGCGCAAAAGACCATTTTCACATATTCTCTCAATTAAAATTTATGAAATAACCAATATACACTCTCTTTAAATTAAAAAAAAAAAAGGAAAAAAAATTAATTACAATCACAATCCCAAATTTTTTTTTTTTGAAAAAGTCCAAATAAGGACCTGTTTGGTGCATATTGTGAAACCAAGAATGCATTTTTTTTTATGATGTGATAGGGAATATGTGGTTGAAAAAGAAGGAAAAATTATTAATGTGATATAAAATATCATTTTATTGAAGATTGTGTAGTTGAAAATGAGTAGAAGAATGAGAATGAAAAAAATTATGTGGACCAAACAGGGGTTAAGTTACAAACAAATTATTAAAAAGTAATTAGTACACAATATCCATATCTTTCTCTATTATTGCAAAAAAAAACGTCCTTACCTTTTTTTTGTCATTTCACCCTTAATTACATATTTAATTGCACAAACCATCATTTCTATCTATTTTCATCCAATTTCTCAATAAAAAGTTGTGAAATGACTAATATACCCTTCTATTTAAATAAAATTTTAAAGAATTAATTACAATCACAGTCCTAATTTTTTTAAAAATGCAAACAAGTCCACAATTAATTATTTAAAAAATATTTTTTTTTAAAAAAAAAGTGCAGACGAGTCCCGATTAAATTATATATATATATATGATAGTATATTCGTCATTTTATAGCTTTTTATTGAGAAATTGTATGAAAATGGATATAAATAATGGTTTGTGCAATTAAATATGTAATTAATAGTGAAATAACAAAAGAAATAAAAGGTATGGACGTTTTTTGCAATAATAGGAAAGGTAGGGGTATTATGTGCTAATTACCCTTTCAATAATTTATTCGTGATTTATTTGGACTTTGTTTTTAAAAAAATTGGGATTGTGATTGCAATTAGTTTTTTCTTTTGTTTTATTTAAACAGAATGGTATATTGGCAATTTCATAATTTTTAATTGAGAAAATAGGTGAAAATGACATTTTGCTCAATGAAATGTGAAAATAAGGGTGAAAATGCCAAATAATGAAAGGTGTGGACGTTTTCCACAATAATAATGAAAGGTGGGGACATTATATACTAATTACCCTACAACTTTCTTATTTTACTTGTTATTTATAATAATATAAATTATATATATATATATATATATATAATTGAGCTTCCATCGAATCCAAGTCCTGTCTTCTCCACGCTGAAGTCACACCATAAATTTGTTGCTTGTTTCGTCTACATCGTTTAGAAAAATATGTAATGTATTTGCGTGCGATAATGCATTTCAAATCCAAATGAAATAGTTGAAATGTAAAGATTACTTTTGAATCTCATATTGCTCGTCAAAAAACAAAAAAAAAATATTTCTAGTGAATATAAACACGATGATCCTCCTCTTTTAAGAGCAAGTTTAAAGGACGAATCTAATGAAGTGCTTCTAATAGTCATGTATACATCCCTTCTTGAGAAATGGAGGTGGCTAACTAGAAAAATGGAATAATATGAATGTGAGTTTGAAAATGGGATTGATTCTTGTTATCAGAATCATTCTGATACCAATTTGTTGAGAAGTAACAATAAAGACGAGAAAATAAGATCAATATGAAAAATAATAGATCACAGAACAACACAAGATTTATGTGAAAGAGAAGGAAATTTCATATACCAAGAAATTAAAATTGTGTTTATAAGATTTGATACTTACAATTTAAATCTAAACAATTTTCTCAAGTTTTTAATGTATACAACAATGATCTAATTATTATGTTGAGCTTTTGAAGAGCCTACATCACGTAGAGTATCTATAGGAATCAAATTTTGGAGTTATGGATGAAATAAAGCATAAAAAATTGCGCCCAAAATCAACTTGGAAATAAATCCTTTCCTTCATTGCCGATTGAGCGCTCGCATAGCGCCAACGAGAGGCGGCTCCGCCCAGCAGCGGATCTAGCACCTTGTGAGCTCTGCACGACCGCTCGTGTTAAATCCGTCGGCATTAAAAAAAAAAATTTTTGTCGATGTATATATGTTTTTGTTATATATATTTGTAATTTCAATTATTTTCAAACAATTCTCGTAGTTCGATTGGTTGGAGCATTCGTCTACTAATTGGATGTTTTGAGTACGATTCTCTACAAGATCGTTCCTTTATGTTTTAGTTTAATATTTTTCACCATTATAAAAAGATTAGTTATTAGAAATATGCAACAATAAAGGTTCAAACCTGCTGTCTCCTTTGGAAGATTGACCACTATGACATTTAGTTGATGTTAAAATCCAATGTAACAATAATATATATGTTCAGTTTTAGAAAAGTAATTGATATGTTATCTCTCTTGTTTTTTAAAAATATATATATACAAAAACTAAAATTCGACATTTTAATGACTAGAAGGTTAAACCCCTGACTCAATGATTGATAATTTGTCCGATCAACTATTGGATTGGATATGATAACTATGTTTTAAAGAATGAAATAATAATGAAGAAGAAAATTAAATTGACAGTTGATTGAAGCCCAAAAATTATTTGTTTTCATTAGAGACTATTTAATCGGCAAAAAAAAATTAGCAATTCGGATAAGCATTGACACCAATTTTTCTTCACACATTTAACGACAAAATTTTTGTCATCTTTAAAACTGTGAAATATTATTTTTTTTTGCTAGACTGAGATTATTAACAAATCGAATCAAGAAAGTAAGTAATTTGAACAATTTTTCATATTTGAAATTCTTACTCGATAAATATTATTAGGTTGGTAGATAACATACATCTACACTTTCAATTCGAACTACGTTACAATTAATTTCAATTCACGGTATTGATTTTCATTGTCTCTATCAACGATCAATGATCGTCCGCACTCATTCAAAATCCTAGATCCGCAAATGGCTCTGCTGCTCGAGCGGCAAGTAGCGCCAAGTGGGCGCCATCTCCCTGCTCTACTTTTTTTTCCCTCGATGCTCGAGCGCCAATCAGGCGCCCAACTAGCGAAAAAGCGCTTGTTTTCTTTCATTTCAAAGTTTCTTTTTCAATCAAACTCTTAATCCATGATGAAATATGATCCATTATCTGTCTACTTCAAACCAAAATTACACAGGCTTCCTTCATGAATCAAACTTCAAAATCACAATTCGAGTCACAACATAGCCCTTGTTTGATATCCATTTTTTCAAAATACATTTTTCCTATTTTTTTAATCATATATTCTTTAATAAAATAATATTACACACAAATTTAATTTTTTTTTTATTTTTAACTACACATTATTCATCAATCTACCATTTTAAAATGCATTCTTGGAAAACAAAAGGGCACCTAACGATCGATTTTGAATTCAACGTAATCCTTAAAAGTCAACTCGATAAGTTTCCCTAGTTCGACTGTAAAATCTAGTGGTGATTAACGTAATGACGTAAAAATGTCCATCTACAGTATACTCAGTTGAAAAAAGAATTTTTTTTATTAGTTCAAATTGGATCATTGAAACTGTGGAAGAATCCAATCAAAAAAGTTTTTGCTGCTGAATAGAAAATTCAAATAAAATGAGAGTGAATGATAAAACAAGCACAGCCATCCAAGAGATTCCTTCAGTATCAATCAATCATTTGGAAATGTCTGCATAGTTTGACTTCCTATTAGCATATAAACAGTTGGCAGAGAGAAATTGTAGCAAATATCCATGGCTTCTTCTCTCACAAACTGCCCACCATTCGAATTCTCAGCAAAATATTATGATTCATCTGCAGGTGGAAGCAATTGTGTGAGGCAAAGCAGTTTCTTTGGAGGGCAACCAGTGCTCAATCAAGGTGTTGGGTATTCTGTGATTCTTGGATTTGGAGCATTCTTTGCAGTTTTTACCTCTTTCTTGGTATTTTTTTCCCCTATCCCATATCTAAATTAGAAGTTTTAAAATTTGGGGTCTGGTTAAATTAACTTATTGCATTACTGAACTTATTAATCATGAAAAGTTTCAAACGTCATACTCTATTAGTATTTGATGATTCCCTGATGAATTTGTGTTTACTATTCAGTTTTACTTATTTAATTTTGAAGAAGATACTCAGGAAAAGTGACCTTGTGTGTTGAGTAAAAGTCACTTATAGAATCACGAAGTTTACAAAAAAGATTTTTCCGCTTTCTAGCAATTTAACTTTTAGATGGGGGTGGTTGAACAATATGAGACAAAGGTCTTGTGTTACAGTTTCACCATCACCTATTTATAAAATTGTGGTGAAACTCAAAACGACTTGCACATAAAGGGATGTGTTGAAGACAAATTTGATCATCTAACAGTTTTAGCTTTTATTACCGGGGTTCATCGATTGGAGTCGAGTATGTTGTCGGCAAAATGTTTTTCCCATTCTCCCACACTAGTTTTGAGGACTTGGGGGATTTTGAACCTGATGATCATGTACTTACCTGTTTATACTTGGTACCTACTTGGAATGGGACTTACCTCTAGAGCCTGAACTCCTAAATTTTACCATTTATTGCTGATGGAATCTCCAGTGATTTACAGTTTGTGCTCTAAACATGTCTAGGTATGGTTGGAAAAGCGATATGTTGGTTCCCGCCATACTTCAGAATGGTTTAATACAGCGGGCAGAAATGTTAAAACAGGACTCATTGCTAGTGTGATTGTGTCTCAGGTACTATGTTCATACTGCTTTCAACCTAGACTGGAAAATGTTTTGTACATTTTAGGTTACTTAGGGTCTGTTCTCTTTAACATTTTCAAGTCGTTTTCTGTTTTCGATTTTTCAAAACAGCGAAAACGCGTTCTCTTTCCCATTTTCGAAAACGCGTTTTTGAAAACAAGTTGAAAAATTATAAAAAAAACTCAAAACGACATATTTGTCATTACGATTCTCCAAAACAGCGAAAACGCATTCTCTTTCCCATTTTCGAAAACGCGTTTTTGAAAACAAGTTGAAAATTTGTAAAGAAACTCCAAAACGACATATTTGTCATTTTGGGTGTTTTCAGTTATAATCAAGTCAAAATTTCCAAAACGCGTTTTGGGCGTTTTCAAAACAATTTTTCAAAATATCAAAAAGAATACATTTTTAAAAATCTCAAAATGGACACTCAAAACACAAAATACAAAATGAATTCAAAACTCAAAATACAAAACTGAAATACAAAGAGAACATCCCCTTAGGGTTTCAATCATTTGAGTTTTGCAGTGGACCTGGGCTGCCACAATTTTACAAAGTTCAAATGTTGCCTGGGAATATGGAATCAGTGGTCCTTTCTGGTATGCAAGTGGGGCTACAATCCAGGCATGTCTAAGATCAGTTTTCCTCTCTAAATTTTCCCTTTTAAATCATACTGATTAGTTTTACAAATTTTGATGATCAGGTACTTTTGTTTGGTGTAATGGCAATCGAGATCAAAAGAAAAGCCCCTCATGCTCATACTGTTTGCGAAATTGTGAAAGCAAGGTCGGTTGTATTCTATCGAAATCCCAAGTGTTCTTGTACTTCCTCTTAAATTAAAATCCATATCATCTTTTTTTCACCAGATGGGGAACTGCAGCTCACATCGTCTTTCTTACTTTCTGCTTCATGACAAATATTATTGTAACGGCTATGCTGCTTCTTGGTGGATCTGCTGTGGTGAATGCACTCACTGGAGTGAATCTTTATGCTGCAAGTTTCCTTATACCTTTAGGAGTAATTGTCTACACACTAGCAGGAGGGCTAAAAGCCACCTTCTTGGCAAGTTACATACATTCTGTAATAGGTGCATAAGATTGATCCTTCTTTCGTTCATATATTCGTAAAAATCTTCTTATTTTATCTCTAAACATTTTACTCATGTTTTCACTTTTAAATTACAGTGCATGTGGTTTTAGTCATCTTTGTGTATCTAGTTTACGTTGCAAGCAGTGAGCTTGGCAGCCCCAGCATTGTATATAGACGCTTGCTTGAGGTCTCAAGCAAGTCTCGTAGTTGTACAGAGCCAATTTCTCATGTTGGGCAATCGTGTGGTCCAGTTAGTGGAAACTACAAAGGATCATACATAACAATGCTGAGTTCGGGAGGTCTGATCTTCGGGATTATCAATATTGTTGGCAATTTCGGTACAGTTTTCGTAGACAATGTATGTTTATGCTGGTTTATTTACAATTTCAGTTTTTCATTACAATTATGAAATGCCAATTTGACCACGGATAGATTGGAACTTCAGGGATATTGGGTAAGTGCCATTGCTGCAAGACCATCATCAACACATAAGGGCTATCTGTTGGGTGGATTGGTATGGTTTGCAGTGCCATTTTCTTTGGCAACATCACTTGGTCTTGGAGCACTAGCCCTTGATCTACCGATAACTGCGAGTGAAGCAAGTCACGGACTTGTTCCTCCTGCCACAGCTATTGCTTTGATGGGAAAAGGAGGATCTGTTCTTCTCCTCACTATGCTTTTTATGTAAGCTAAAGTCGATATTCCTGAAATTTCTATACATTATCTTCACCCGGGTTTCTAAATGATTTATATATGACAATCAGGGCTGTAACATCTGCGGGTTCGTCTGAACTGATTGCTGTTTCCTCACTATGTACCTATGACATATACCGTACATATATAAATCCAGAAGCAAGTGGAAAACAAATTCTAAAAGTGTCGAGGGGTGTTGTATTGGCTTTCGGATGCTTCATGGGAATTTTAGCTGTGATCTTGAACAAGGCAGGAGTTTCCCTTGGTTGGATGTATTTAGCTATGGGAGTTTTCATTGGCTCGGCAGTTATTCCCATAGCCTTTATGCTTCTATGGAGAAAAGCAAATGCCCTTGGCGCCATTCTTGGGACGATTATCGGTTGCTTTCTTGGAATCATTACATGGTTGACGGTTACTAAAGTTGAGTATGGGAGGGTAAATCTTGATACAACTGGAAGAAATGCACCAATGCTTGCTGGAAACCTAGTTTCTATACTCACTGGAGGAGCTGTTCATGCAGTATGCAGTTTTCTGTGGCCTCAAAATTACGACTGGGAAACAACTAAACAGATAACCGTAGTAGAGAAAGAAAAGACCGAATTACCAGCCGAAGAGTTCAGAGAAGAAAAACTGATCAGTGCAAAGGCATGGATTGTCAAATGGGGTGTTGGTTTTACTATTGTTATTGTTATATTGTGGCCTCTTCTGACTCTTCCGGCAGGTAACTCGACATATGATCATTCCCACAATCTGCATTCAAGTTAAAGAAGTTACGACTTTCGATATAGTCTTTGCTTCTGATATGCTTCTGTGATGATAATGCAGGACAATTTAACAAGGGATACTTCACATTATGGGCAGTAATAGCAATTGCATGGGGTACAGTGGCTTCAGCAGTAATTATAGCTTTACCTCTAATGGAAAGTTGGGGTACAATCCAAAGTATCCTCATTGGCATGTTTACAAATGACAGACTTATGGAAAAGATTGAAGAACTGAATTTCAAGTTAGGGACTATTATGTCTGCAATTCCTGAAGCAGAGAGAATTTACTTACTTGAAGTAGAGAAGGCGAAGAAGAAAGAAGCATCAGAAATTGAAGTTCAAATTCTTCCTGCATAAAATTAAAGAACTGACTGGATAATTGTATATAACAAATGCTTGAAAAAGTAATTTTCAACCACAAAGAAACTTTGCCAATTAAAAAAAAAAACATCCTGCTTTGAGAGGCAGCTGTTATTATCGATTTAGATAGTCGATGTCGCTTCATCTGCAGTAATGAAGCAAGGAAAGAGGAGCGTGTAAGTCGGGCTGCTTAATATATGTACACGACTAGTAGTCTCGAAATTGGTGCTTTGCTCCAATATATGGCTGTGTGGAATGGTGTTTAACCAGACGCTTTGTTGTGAAGCATTTCTCAAATCATAATGTATACACACTTTCGTGATTGGAGAGTTCATATTTCATTACAATTCATGTCAGGGTAGAGATGTAATGATGGTTGGGTTGTCGAATCTGATTGATAGGCACATGCATTTTTCAATATTTATTTATGAACTACTTGCCCTTCTGATGGACTTTTGCTAAGGGCTCCGGTGTAATCTATTTTATACCTCTAGCGAGAGGTATCGATTAGAGGTGTCAAAATGGGTGAGTTAGTTCTCACTGTCACGGGTCATTGGGTTGGACATTCAAGCCCAATACTGCCCGTTATTTTAACAGGCCAACTCATGAATCAACCCAAATCGAGATGCATTGAAACCACTAGTATCAATGCTTTCATGAGTTTAGTTCATTAAGAAAAGATCGAACCCTGCCGACTAGCACTATCGGTATACACTCAAGAATTAATAGTTAATACTTGAATAATTCGTACACAAATTCCTTAGAATGCTATTTGTATTTTAGATTATTTGGGGATGCTCATAATTTCTGGTTATGAAGATTCAATTTGAACTTAAATAAGTCCTAATTTAACATTTTCGTCCTCAAAGTTTCGATTTTCTCGCATTTTTTTCATTTATGTTAATTTATTATTATTATTATTATTATTATTATTATTATTATTATTATTATAACAAATGGACGAAATTGTAATTGGTTGAGTAAGAATTTTTAATTCACATTTTACAACATCTAGTACACACAATTTAAGGAACTAACAAGTTGGACTGAACTGCAGCAAAGTTAAATTATTTGTTCCGATAAATAAAAAATGAGGAAATTATGCCAAACATCACCAACCTTTAGAGTAATTTGCACTTTCTTCCCCAACCAATGTTTATGAACGAAGGATTCCTAACCTTTAGAAAATATGCGATATTCATTCAAATTGATGGATTCCGTCCAATTTTTCGTTAGTCAACGTAGTTGACCTGTACGTTCGAATATTAGAAAGGCAAAATTGACATTCCCTTATTTTAATTAAAATGTAAAATAAAATGGAAAATACAAATATATATATATATATAAAGAATTATATAAAAGAAGAAAATTATCATCTTCTTCCTACCCACATAGAGTCGCCGCCGCCACATCCACGAAATTCTCCATCCCTCTTAGTTAGCAGAAAATCAAATGAGGGAGAAATGGTTCTACGCAAACTGGGGATGTTTCTCCCTTTGGTTAACCAAAAACCACGAGGGGAGAAATACCCCCCGATCTTGGTGGAGGGAGGAGCCACGGATGCAAGGGGATCTCGTTGGACGAATGCTACCTATTTTCGAGAAGTTAGAGATCTTGTTGTCCCAAAAATTGATTGGGCACGAAAGTACAAAAGACCATAGCGAACACTTTTGTGTAAATCATCCATTAAAAATTTGTAAGACATTCAAATGCGACAATTAAGGTTCCAAGATGTGACATGATACAAATGGCTTGTTTGAGCCCCATTTTTTATTGTAGAATTCATTTTGAAATAGTAGATTGATAAAAAAATATGAGGTTAAAAAATTAGAAAAAAAAAGATTTACGTGTAATTTAATTTAATTAAAGATTCTAATAGTTGAAAAAAAAATGTATTTTTAAAAAAAAATTGGAGATGAGACAAGGGCAAAATAGACTAAACAAATATCTCTTGTCAACCTCAAAAAAGGATGAAAATCATGAAAGAAAGTAGAAAGCTGCAGATTCTTCTTACTACAAAAATTGAAAAGCAAAGCAATGATTTCACTCCAAAAGTTCCAATTTTTTTGTTAGTTTTTGTAAAAGAGAAACTGTAAGTCTATACTCGTTCTTCTTCATCTCTACACTGAATAAAATCAAATAAAATTATTGGGCCAAAATTTCATCGAAAACCTCAAACAAACAAAAGTACTGTCCACAGCACTGTCATGTTTAGCAGAATTACATTAAAAGTTTTAATATTATATTGCTGTAATTAAAGCCATGTGGGGGTTCTGTAGGTGGGGTGGGGTGGTCAAGTCTCAATAATATCCCAGCGGTGACCTATCTACCTCTCATTTAAATGTTATCACACAACATTATATTTGGATCGACTACGGGAGTTTTTTTATTATTTTATTTCGATACATAATTAATATTAATCGAAAAATAGCATTGGACGAACTAAAGTTAACTTTGTGAAGTCACCTTCAAATTCATTACGAGAGTATTTCTAGTTCAACTATTCCGGAAAATTCTTTGATTTTCTTGGCATTGTATTCAATGCTTCAATGGTTGGACATAGCCAATATACCAACCTTGCATTCAATGTAATGACACTTGAAAAGGAAATGTTTCTTAATTTGAGTTCATCCAAGAAGAGATTTGAGGAAAAAATTGATACGAAGTAACTATTTCAAAAAATTCTTTTACAAAAAAGTGAAAATAAAAAATAAAAATCATGTCAAACATGTTCTAAGTTTACTCATTACGATGCCAATAGAAGAGAGTTTTTGCATGGGCTTTTGATATTGATAATGTGAATTAGACACACTAAACAATATTAAATAAAATAAAAAGGGTAAAATCATGTATATTCTAAGTCAATATTTAGTACAGATTAAAAATT
Organism: Fraxinus cuspidata; assembly: GCA_903798385.1. Classification (NCBI taxonomy): domain Eukaryota; kingdom Viridiplantae; phylum Streptophyta; class Magnoliopsida; order Lamiales; family Oleaceae; genus Fraxinus; species Fraxinus cuspidata. The sequence continues at coordinate 10,869 of CAIGRP010051729.1, forward strand.
GACTAAAATTTTAACTCAGAGTCTTTAATTATACATTTCATTAATTTTAATCCACACCAAAAGGGGATAAGTATAAGTGAAGTCAATAAGAGCAGTTATAAGAAAGTCTATATTTTTAAAGAATATCTTACAATATGGAGAACATTTATAAATTTAGAAAATAAAAATTTTTCAGTATTCATACATACTCTTTATATTTAACACATAATTTTACTATTCCTAAAAAATATTTATTTATTTTCCTTATTTTTTATTTTCATTAACTTCCATCCCAATTATTATATTATTACTTTTCATTGAAATTGAAATAATTTTATTGCATTTAATTATAAAGTGTCACTCTTTAAATTGAAATATTAATTTAAAAAATATCTTGGAGCAAAATTTTAAAAATTGACTTTTTAAAATAATATTTAAAGAGTATTTTACATATTCCATTAAAATTGTGATAATTTTATATTGAGATCTGCAAAAACTGAACTACTTCTGGATGATCTGATCTGATTAAGAGTCTGCTAAATCATTAATGAAAGAAGGCAGTTGAATAAACATATCTTTAAGAAAAGATTTTTTTTTCTCTTCAATCCCTTGACTATTAAGTATCTTTAGTTTCAATCCTTCATTTTCTATATTATGTTCAATGTGCAACACAAGTGTATTTAACTTTGATATTTATGCTTTTCTTTGAAACGTAATATGTCGATAATAGAGGAGAATATAGAATTAAAAGGGCGTTCATTTCCTCCACTAATGCATTTCTCAATTTTTTTTAAGACAAAAATTGAACATTTCCCCTTCTTGTTTTTTTTCCAAAATGTCTCCACAAATGGAGCAATTGGAATTCTATATGTTTTAATAACGTTTTTCTTTTCTAAAAGTTACATCATTGGTTACAGTATACACCTTGTTGCAACTCCATCCTCAGACCACTTTTTTTATTATAATCATCTCAAAACTTTTTTGTTTATTCATTGCTCTTCGCGGGACAAATTGCATCATTGTAATATTTAAAATGTCACGTTTTTATTAGAAATACATTTATACCCTTATTTCTAGTTTAAATATATTTATTAAGCAAAGGAATACACTTATACCCTTATTTTCAGTTTAAATATATCTATTAAGCAAAGAAAAACAATGCTTCATAAATAGTATTTATAGCTAGACTTGTAGTGCTACAAAATTCTTGTGCTAGACTCTAATGACTTCTTTTCTATTGAGATACGCAAACTATCGTTCCCAAATCAAATTATGTGAATCGAAAGAGAAACCCTATTCATATATCAGTTCATCTCGTAAAGTGATGTGATTTTTACGAAGCGTCTACATACAATTCATTCACGTTAATTAATCAAGAAGTTTGCTTCATTAAGGTAAGGTAAAAGGATAGCATGGTCGCATAGGAGCATCCAGTTGGAAGTCTTTAAATTGTAGACTAAAGTTATGGTAAAGTCTATAATCAAGGGTGAAGTTGTAATGAAGTCTATAGATCAGGGAGGTACAATTTTCCTAAAAGATACAGGCAGACACCCATACACAGATTTAACAAAGCAAATAAAAAGGGTTTCACTTGAAAATGGCCACAAAGATACCTAAAAATTACAAAGTACACAACGCTAGAAAGCAAAGGCCATACCAGTAAAACCATATCCCCCCACCCCCCCCACTTCCACCACCCACCCCCAAAAAGGTTCCACAAAAAGCACCCCAAAATCCACCCACAGACACACATAGTTCCCAAACAGAGACAAATTCTCAGAAAAATGGCTGCCCAACAACAAGAAGATAACCAAGATCAACAACAAAATGATGATCATTTTGAGAAGCTCTTGTCCTCGTACTTGGGCCTTAGTTTCACAATCTTTCTTGGGTTCTTACCCAAAAACTCCATTTCTTTATTCTCAACCCTTCATAGCAAGAACAAAGCTTTAACCTTTAAGCTTATGCAAGCAGAAGAGCAGCTAAAGCAGCTGCATTCGAGGAGAAAAGAGGACTCAAAGGCAAATGCAAGAGTTGTTGAAATCTTTGCAAGCCACAGGCATTCATGGCAGCAAGAAGAGAAGAGGCTGTTGCAGCAGATTGATGAGAGTAATGAGGAAATAGCTTATTTGAAGAGCAAAGTTGAGTATTTGGAGAAAATGGAGGCTGATTTGAAGGCCAATATTGAGGATTTGAGGAGGGAAATTGGTGAGAGAGATGAAATGCTCAACTTTATTAGTAGAAGTAACTGTGAAATGGAAAATAGTAGTGGGGAATGCTATGGTGACACGGCTGTGAGGTATGGAAAAAGTGGGGTTTCAGAAGGGCTTGATTTGGATGTAGAGGAGTCTTATGTGAGACATGGGATGGAGGAAATGGGGATTGGAAGTGTTTATGGACAGAGTACTAATGGGTTTAGTTCAGATTTCTTGAATTCTGCTGCTTCCAAGTTCTGGGATGAAAAGGGAAGTCTCTGGCAGGTATGTTCTTATGGATTATTTGGGTTTTGTTTTTTATAAATCTTGGTTTGTGTTTCTGTTATTAAATTGTGGACTAAATGGATATTGTGTTGATTTTTAATTTCATAACTTAGTCTAAAGGGAAGTGAAGTGCAAAACTTGGAAAAATTGAAGATTTTGATTTCTGCATCTGTCCTGCTATTGTTTTTGTATTCAGCTCAATTCAGAAGATTTTCAATTATGCGGTCGGGACGGACGGGACGGGACGGGACGGGGGCTGTGTGTATATCCTACTTTCAGTGAGACTGATTTTGAGTAATGGGATCTGCATAGGAATTTGCCTGAAAAATTCTTGATATGGTTCATCAGTCGCCAGATATATTTATGTTTGCAAAATTGTGTTGTCCTGGCATTGTTCTCGGGTTTTCATCGAGCTTTGAAGGGAAGATTGAATTTTTTTGATGATATGTTGCTTGGATTTTAAACAAGAGGGAGTTTTTTCACAGAAAATTCAAATTGAAAAGCTTGTAAATTTCGAGACTGAATCCTAATTACTCCTATTTGTTTTTGAGTGCACAGAGCTATACCCCCTTCTGTCTGAATCTCTGTCCTTATTCACTTCTCAATGAAGACATATTTTATATCTCCATCGCTTTGACAGATTTGTTCTGTTTTATTCATAAAACATTGCTCAATTTTAACTTTTCATATTGTCTAATTCTTTGATGGCCATTTATCTTTTTGCATCTTTCGAATCCAATTATAGCTCCAGTGCTGTGGGGTTTAACATCATATCTTCTATTCATAAAGCTCCCGTGAAGGAAAATTCTACGAAAACATGATGATTTTCACTACCTTGTCCTCCCATTATCTTGCCTCACTTACGACAACTTCCTTACCGGATTTCTTCAATATGGTATTATGTAAATGAATAGTTTTGTCTGATAGCTATCCCAAGCTCTGGTAAGAGAGGGGTATCCTTAATTGACAGCCAGCATAAAACTTTGTCGAATCTTATAATAAATCATAATGAACATTTTGTTGGGGCATCCCTTATTAGCGACTCGATGTTGCTTTAGATCTTTTTCATAGATTTAACAATGAAGAAAATGAAGTGGCAGAGAAGAATTGGCCCAAAGTTATCCGGAACAAGGGTTAATTTGTTATTCTTTTTGTGTGGTGATGAGGTGAGGTGTTATGTGGCGGTAGGCTGTCTTAAATCAACAGCTATTGATTCCAATGTATACTCGTATACAGTTTTCAGCTTTAACCTGGGTGTTATTTTCTATCTCCTTCTTTGTTATGTTTTCATTTTTATGTCCATTTTCTGTTGTATTTGTACTTTTTCCTTATAGTGATTAATCAGTCATCTTGGTGTTTGGCTTTATGTGAAAAAATGTGTATGATTGCCCTATGCTAATGGAATCTTGATGGGACTTGGCCTTTGCAAAAGCATGGTTAATGAATAGTGTATATATTTTGGAACTTATAAGTACTTTTGGAATGAGTCTGGCTTTTCTTCTTGAGAAAGATGGTGCTTGCAGTTAAGTATCATTTTTATTATTATTGATCCCTAATTGGGATTAGGACTTAATCCCTAACATTTTTCATGAATTAAACATCTATGCAGGATGTGCAGTATGAATCTGTTGAATCACTTTACCATTTGAAGCATTTTGTTGCAAGGTAAAGTGTCACTGTTTACAAATGTTTCAAAGCCGTTTGGATGATAAATCCCCAGTATCTAATACAAAGATTACGATAATTTCTTGTTCAGAAGGGAGTCCCCATGGAAGGTAGACGGTGAATCAACCGGAGTTTCTCCTAAACTAAAATTGCTTGAGCAAGAACTACAGAATCTGGAAAGTATTGGTAAGACGGATCTATCGAAAGTACCATCTCTAATGCGAAAGCAGGCAAAGAGATATCAAGCATTAGCAGGAAAAATTGATGATCTCTGCAGAAGAATGGTAATGAAGGAATCTATCTTCATTTGTTTGAGTTTATTGTTGTTTTTCGAAAATGTTTTGATCTCATAAGGCATCCCCTTCGCAGCAAGCCAGTGATCCTTGTGAACCCAACCTCAGTACAGAGTTTCGAACTCAAAGGCAGACAGAATTTTTACTTGACGCATTTCGATTACAACAACGCGCTTCTGAAACTAATCAGAAGCTGATGACATTACAAACTGAGACGGTGAAGACTTACCGTGGGGATGAGCTTGAAGGACAGGCAAAAGTAGCCACGAGACGATCTCTGGAGTCGATCAGAAACAACTTCAAAGAAATCCAGAGAAATTTGGAGATATGGCTGGCTAGAATTATTGGAGATCTCGAAGGAATTCTGTCCAGAGATGGCGCTTCTCGTGCACGGGAATATTATTTCTCTAGGTATCCCTTTGTTCAATAACAATGTCCTAAGTATCTGCTGAAATCTTAATCCAGAAAATATATAGTTCCACTTATGGTAATTTCAGATTCATGTGAATAAAGTTACATATAGCTTCTTTTGAAAATGTGACAAAACTAACTCAACAAAGACTGATGATTGGACCACTTCAATTTGATGAGCTTGGAAGCCTGTAATGGGGTTCATAAGAAACACAGAAAGATCAAAGATGTTGACTAGTATTAAAATTGGGAGATTTTTAAGATGAAAAGAAACTTATGGCATGTCTGGAAGGAATGGACAGCACTACACAAGATGAAGTTCAAATCTTGTTCATTAACTTTCAAGTTGTGTTCAACATTGCGTATCGAACATGCAATTTATCGCATTACTGTCAGCTGATAAAGGGACCATGTTATCCAAATTCTACAATCAAGGTTTTCTGGCAGTCTGCATTGGGGGCTTTCAACGGCTTCCATGTTCTATGTAAATGAAGATTGGTGGTCCTGAGCAAGAAAGTAACTGTTCCATCCAACTGTGAGTAGATAACAAGTATTTATTTATTGTGGGGGACCAGAAAAGAAGAACAGTTCCTTGTTGATTCAGGAATAGAAAGGGTTTAAGCCACTAGATCCTAACAGAACTGGAGGGGTAGATGGAAATTGGGCAGTTTTCCTAGAAAAAAGAAACAGACAAAAGGAAGAGTAAAAATTGAGTCTCGTTATCCCTAAAAACTAAGATTAGTTATGATAGGGAAAATTACTGCTGGGCTCCCCAGTGATCTATCGTTTCAATTTTTGAGCACTTATCTTTAATAAAAATGAAAAAAGTAAGAAATTAAAGAATTAGCTTTTTTTCCCCCACTCCAAAAGTTGTTGATAAAGTGTGAATTAAAGTTCTACATTGGTTCATAGAGTAAATAATGATGAATGATTGATCCACCTAATAGGTCAACATTTTAGGATGGAATACCAATTTCCTACCCAAGCTGCCACATCATGCAGAGATGGGGGAAATGGAAGGGACCGCGGGTTGGTTGGGGGGTGAGCGATGGGGAGGAGCAGTGTGGGGGGTAGCCTGGTAGGGAGGGAGCGGTAGGGAATAGACGGGGCTAGGTTGGGGCTGGGAGTGTGTTGTAGAGGGGCGGCTGGGGTGGGGCCTCGCAACAAGCAGGGATTTACTTTAGCTTCAAAGGGGTGTGATGGATATTATTGAGGAAATAATGTATTTTAAATAGTGTTGTGATGGAAAATTTGTGGTTAAAAAGTAAGAAAAAATTATTGATGTGATGAAAAATATTATTTTATCAAAGAATGTAATTGAAAATGAATTTTGAAAGAATATAGTTTAAGAGTGTGGATCAAACAGGAGCATGTAAGACAATCACTTCTTAATAATCAAATGAACGAGATTTCTGTGCAGTGAGAACCCACACGGAATCGGAGAACCAACTGGAAATCCCTTTAGCCATTAAAGAATTATTTATTCTCCGATCTCTTTATAGGCGGAATGTTGCATACCCTATTTCCACGCTGCGTGGTTCTCATAGCAGAATCAAGGGATTCCTTTAAATAATTTCTTCCCAACTTTAGTATTGTGCGCTGTCTCTCGAATCATTTAAAGAACCAATATGGATGGCTCTTACTCAATTTGGTTAAAGTAGAAAAGTTTCTTGATTACGAAATGTTTTACGTCGTCAAGAATTGGAGTCTCACTATCACTAGCCAATAGGCTCTCTCTCGGACGTTTCTTAATTCTACTTTGGTATCATAGGCATATCCAACCACCAATCCATCCCAAACTTGGTAGTTAAACTTGACTGATGCACCATATTGTGAGACAACTTTATTCTAAATATACCGAATTTGATGGCATACACCCATGGAGCGAGCTCGTTCTATCCTACTCGATATCAATAATGCCACACAACCACTCTATTCTATTCAATACAATAAATCCACAGAATGTACCAACAAACTCAATCAATTCATCAAGAAGACTATAACAGCATATTTCACTGAAAGATGGATTCAAAATACTTAATTATATTCAATTCAAGCATAAATAAGTCAAGAAAGAGCGGAAGCTATCGATTTCATAATTATTTTATTCCAGTAATACATGGATGAGCACTTAGTTAAGCTGCTGCTTCCTTCAACTGCTTCACCTTAGTGATGTAATCACTCATTACTTCCTCCTGTGATTTTCCTGCAATATAATGGTAAAATAATGGCAAGCCTCCCATTAATCTTATGATAAACAAATCAACTGAAGAGTTTCTAAACCAAATCGAATACCTTCAACAGCCTTCCACGCATCCCACTTTGCCCTGTCCCTCATGTTAAATATACCAGGACGGCCTGCAAGATTTGCATCGATATAAGGAGCAATATTCCGATTTAAACTTCATTTGGTACCAAAGGGTTTAAGAAACTACTAACTTGTGTTGACATTTCCAACTGTGGCTTGCTTGTAAAGTCCATAAAGGACAAGCTTGTCTTCGTTGGAAGTACTCTCTGGTAAGGTCTTAGCTTTCTCAGCATGCTCTTCGAATTCCTCCTAAAGCCACAAGAAAAGTCACAACTTCAATTTGATCAAACAGATGAAATTTTGCTAAAGCATATTTGTACTATGATTTCAGGATATTCTAGAGTAACGAAAGGGCATAACCTAGAAAATATAAGAATTGTATCAAGTGACCTCCAAAACAATTCAAAGAACTATTCAAATAAGAACAAGAATTTAATAGTTCGATCATGACGTCTCCTTTTAATGAACCCAAAATGAACATACATTAATTAGATGAGAACAAGATTTAATACTTCAATCCTTCATCTCTTCTCAAAGAAATTAGTCCCCCTGTCGATTAATAATGGCAGTGATTAAGAAAAAAAGCAGGCAAATTCATAGAAACGCAAGAAAAATACATCTAAATGTCATTACAATTTACAGGTTCCAGGTGGAAGCTCAGAGAAGTAAAATGGTTTGTTTAAATTGGTGCTCTGGTCGACTTAATTCAGTAGAAATGTTACTAAAAATCATCCATCTTACAGAAAACTATTAATGTTTTCATTTAGATGTAAATAAATAACAGCATTATAGCATGAGTATCACTAAGATTGTATACACACCATGCTGGTTTTCTACTATTCTTCAAAATCGAACGCATAATCAGCTAATTCCGGATATATTAGTAAGGAACGATAGTAAAGTAGGTTAGTAATGCAGGATCAGAAATCCACTATCAGGTTCGAATTCAATAAACAGTACAAAAAGTCCTAAACAAACGGATTGAATGAACTTTTGCAACCAAACCTTTTGCCCAGAAGTTTCAACGCATGACCACAATTAAAAACAAATCAAATTTGAGTGAAGTGCGTAACAATTGAGAATCAAAACGCTAGATTCATCATTGCTCAATCAAACAAAATAATTTATCGGATCGATAGCCTCGCGAGTGTGTGTGAAATCACATGTGCATAAACACACGCAAACGGATCAAAAAAGACAATTTGAACGTGAGTTCAAATAACACTGATCAAAAACTGTAAACAGATCTATGGAAAAATAGGAATCCATAAAAATCTTAATTCAAATTCAGACCAATTTAACAATCCATGACAAAATTCACCCAGATCTAATAAAATCAGAAATGGAATTCATCGCATTGATTGAGTTAACAATAAAAATACGATTAAACAAGAAACACTGCGAGTGAAGAGAGATCATATACCTTCAAACCCATTTTTCGTTTCGTCTCCTTTCGATGTGCCTTGCTTAATTGTGTGTTTGCGTGTTTATATATTGTTGGGGGCGGATTTTTCGAAGTGTAAGAAAAATAAAGAATCGACGGTTGTTACTTCGTGTAGAAAAGGATATTCGTTTTCGATGACGCACAGGTGGAGTATAGATGAAGCTTGGTACAACCGCGTGGGCATGGATCGAGTTGGGTCGGGTTTAGATCCAACCAGACAATAGAAATGACAGTTTGGGTAGAATGAAATCGCAACCTCCCAAGATTGAATTGATGAATAAATTGATCCGAGTCAATCGGTTCGATTTATCGAGTTCAAGCTTCTTCTTTTTTTCTTGAAAATCAATTTTTTTCTTTTTTAATCTCAAATTGAAAATGAATCAACATCCCTTCAAATCGATCCAAAATGATTCGACTTGATGGTTTGATATGTTATACGGATAATTTGTCCCAATCTTGCTACAGGCAGCAGTAGCTGCTTGCTAGCTGCACACATGTAGCTGCCTTTATTTTTTTCAAAAAACAATTTCTTGTCGAGGGCCTATGCTTAAAAATGGGGCTCAGTCCGAGTGGGGCCGATTCAAGCTTTTCTCCGATCGAGCCATTGGCAGTCCAAATTGACGAGCCAAATTGATATCCCTAATCGTTTTTAATAGAATGGCACGTGACATTTGATCATTGACCGGTTTAAAAACAGTCAATACTGTCATTCAATCACTTATTGTCACAACTTATTCTGTTTTTCAAGGTGTTAAAATATCTGACAAAGTAGATTAATTAAATTTGTCCTCCCCTACTTCTCCATGCTAAAATCTTGTGGGTACTCCCCCACCTTGACTTGTGCCAATTTTAGATAGTTAACCCATATTTGGTATAAATTAAAATTTGATTTAATTTCAAGTCAAAATTAACAATTGATTCCAAAAATATATTTCATGAAATCTACAATTTTTCAATCACATATTTCATCAACTTTTATTGAAATATAATTTTTAATCTTTACTAAATATGGGCCTAAATTGATACTAGGGAGCAGGAATAGCAGAAAATACTGTTCAATTTGATCATGCGGTATCCTATCTCGGGGCAAAGGGGGAAGAGGAACTTTGTCACATATTAGGGTAGAAAACATATTCATCACAACAACTTAGGGCCGTTCGATTTGTGACTCGCTTTTAAGTTCAGTTTTCTATTTCAGTTTTTTATTTCGAGTGTTTGTTAAAAAAAAAAAAAAACTAGACAACACGTTTAGCTTGGAATTTTGAAAAAAAATGTTTTATGACACTTATTTCATGAAATTTAATTATTCAGTAAAAGAAAACAATTTCATATTAATATATTATCTATTAATATATGCTTTTTAAGTTGGTGAATCTTACAATATTTTTTTTCGTTACAAAAGTAATTAAAAATAAATAATAAATTGACTTGGCAAAATATAGGAAATAAAATAAAAATTAATTACGTGGCTTAAGAACTTTTATATATGTTTCTTTGAAGGAATATATATATATATATATATATATATTTCAAGATTTTTATGTAGATAACCATTAAAAGTCTGAACTTTATTATTTTTTATTTTTTACAATTTTTATTAGTCGAGAATTTTATAGAATTTTATTTTTTCATTTTTTAGAATTTTTATTTTTATTTTAACGCTTATTCAAAACGTCAAAAATGCATTTTAGTGTTAAGTTACAAGTTTAATCTTGTTTTCGAAAATACATTTCCAAAAATACTAGACAAAACAAATTTTGGGTGTTTTGTAAAACTGAAAACAGCAAACCAGACGTACCTTTAGTTATTTATAAAAATTACATTTTTAAATTCTTAAAAATTTAATATAAAAAAAAAATTAAGTAGAGAAACGAACGTGGGATGTCTCCCCTCAAGAGGGGATTGTGACAGGGACAAGGTGTTAAAATCTTCCGTTGGAAGGGAATGGGAGGGGTCCTCTTATTCATTTGCTGTCCCTAAAATATGAAGGTGATATTTTGTATGTATTGCATTATGTATGTTCTTCGTCTAACCGACTTGGGGATGTAATGCAACTTTGCATGGCCCATAATTTCACATGAGGTAACAAGTGTAAAAAAGAATTGCACCATGTTTGAGCTACTCTCACCTTTCGTTTAATTTAGCTATGTCAATTCAATATAAATCGTGTTATGACACGACTTATATGACTTGTTCTCTAGGGTTGCAGTCAAATTGGGACTTTTTCGAACTTTTTATTAGAAAACTAACCAAAAATTGAAAGAATGAAAACTATCAACAGTTTTGGGAGATTGCTCGACACGACACGACATGTTAAGAAATAAGATTAATGGCATTTTTCAAGAATTTCGTAGGATGAATATGTCTATCAACAACAATCTATTTCACTCCCGAGTCTTGATTTGGACTTTTTTGACAAATGACTTAAACTTACATCATTTTAACTATCCCTATGCCTCCTTTACTCCCCTATTCCTCTACAAGCCGTCCTCGTTCTCCTACTTTCCACCCTAATCCCAAGAAAAAAAATTGAAAATTGAAGTTGTTTATAGATTGGTGAGAAAAAGGTTGCAATTTGAAGTTGCTAGATGCACCTGACTTTATTGAATTTCTAGGAATGAATTTTGACTTTCAATTGAATGACCTATTAGTTGAAATCAAAACAAGATATACATCAATTAGACTGCTCAAGGTTCAACGGGGTGCATTTGAGTTATCTGCGTTTACTTAAAATGATTCGATAAGTTCAAAGAGAATGTTCAAGTTTCTACAAGTGATAGCATTCAATGACTCTCGCGTTTTATCATGCTTTTAGTTCCTTTTGGTGGTATGATGCAAAATTTTAAAAGATGATGTTGCGCATCTAGAGTTTAGATGATTATCAGTTTATGTGATAGTGTAATCACAATCACATCGTTCAATATCTAAAAATGCATAAAAAGTTCATTAGACAGATAATGATCTCACTACAACATAAATTAGACTGCTAAACTAAAGGGTTTGTTTAGGTTGGGAGAGAAGAACTAGAAAAGAGAAAAAAGATACATAGTAAAATGAAGTTATTCCGATTCCCTTTCCTAAAATCAATTTTTACTTCCATTAATTGATAATGACAGTGTATTAGAAGGACATTGATTCGAGAACTCGTGAGTTTATTATTATTAACATTAGAGTAAATAACACATAACGTTCTCACTTTTTATTGTTATTGTGGAAAACGTCCATACCTTTAATTTTTTGACATTTTCACATTTATTTACACATTTCATTGCGCAAAAGGTCATTTTTTATCCATTTTCTCATTTAAAGATTGTGAAATGATGAATATGCCATTCCTTTAAAATAAAACAAAAGAAAAAAAAACAAATTGCAAATATAGTCCCATTTTTTTGAAAAGCGTACATTAGTCCCAAATAAATTATTAAAAGTGTAATTAGCAAATAATGTTCCTACATTTTACTATTTTTGCAAAATATGTCCATACATTTTATTTTTTAGCATTTTCATCCTTAATTACACATTTTTAGCGCAAACCATCATTTTTATCCATTTTCATTCAATTTCTTGCATAAACAACATGATTTCTTTTAAAATTATTGAGTTCTCATACAATGCTAACAATATATTTAATGTTATTATGAACATAATGGCATTGGAACCACTCACCTCAACCATCACTACAAAACATGTGCGGCCAAACATGGGCTTGCTTCTAGCTGGTCAAACGCAACTACAGTTTGGTAGTACGAGCGCCGGTGCTACTACTACGCCACTTTCTACGTGGATGTATTCGGAGGAGAAAACTCGAATAGGAATGGTGAAGTTTGTTGCCGCGACGGAGTTGACACTAACAATAGCAGACAACAAACATTTCGTTTTCTACGTCAAACAATATCTTTAATCGAGGTACGTCGAAATATTCTTCGTTATTTTCTTAATTCAAAGAAACTATTGATTGCGGATTTAGAAAAATATGGGGGTGTAATATCTTTAACGTCGGAATTGTGGGAAGAGATTAATAAAAGAGGTTACATAGCTGCAACTGCACACTATATAGACCTACTTTGGGTCTTGTATAAAACAATTATTGCTTTTAAAATTATTGAATTCCCTCACAATGCTAAGAATATATTTAATGTTATTATGAACATTACTAGATAATATAAATATGAGAGTAAAATTCGTTCTTTTACGTTCGACAACGCTAGTGTGAATAAGCATGTTATCTATAGATTGCATATGGTGCTTCAACCCGATTTCAGTGGTTTTTTATTTCATATTTGATGTTTGCTATATTTTTAATTTAATAGTACAAGACGATTTAAAATATGTTAAGGATGAAATTTAACGAATATTTTGGTGCTTTTTTATTTCATATTCGATGTGTTTGCCATATTTTTAATCTAATAGTACAAGACGATTTAAAACATGTTAAGGATGAAATTCAACGAATTAGGAATGCACTAGTCTATATCACGATTGCACCTAGTAGAAAACAAGTTGAGGAATTTTGCGACGAAGTTGGAGTGTCGCATAAAAAACCTTTATTAGTGACGTATGTCATAGATGAAACTCCACATATTTATTATTAAAATCATGTGAAGGTTTCGAACATTTAATTACTAGATTTTATAACAATAGGCTTATCAGAAACGACGACATACTATTTTAAATGAGCATGATTGACATTTAGTTTTTAAAATTAAAAAATTGTCTGGTATTTATTATCCTACTAATTGTATGATCCTTGAACGTCTGTATATAATTATTAGGATTTTTCATAGATTTAAAGATGACTCCGATTTTAGTTCAGTTATATTTTCCATGGAATTAAAATTTAGAAAATATTAGGAAGACTTGCACATGTTATTTCTGTTAGCATGCTTCATGAACCCCCGATATAATTTATCGGGTACTAAATTTATTATTGATCAAATTTCAAATGATTTAACTTTTAACGTACATATTACTTATAGGAATTTGAAACAA
>CAIGRP010051735.1:0-45097 GCA_903798385.1 Fraxinus cuspidata
TACAACAATATTAAATAAAAATTATTATTTATCTATCTTTTAACTCATTTTTCATAAAAAAATTGTGCACTTTAACTTAACATAATAATTAAAATTTTAAATTTTAAAATTAATAAATATTTTGAATATATAATTATACATATATAAACACAAATAATAAATTTTTTTGGTGCTCCTACAATGATGAGGCCCTGTGCGGTCGCTCAACTCGAGCACCCTCAGGGTCGCCTCTGCCTCTATTGACACATTACGCCACCATGTCTTCATAATCCTTGGCCCATGGCATTAAAAACAACTTGCAATCCAGCCTCTTGAGATTTCGAAGTGTTATTCCCCTCATACATGGGAATTTTGTACAGAAGATGTATACGTGTTGCGCTGATAACACCGGTGTGGTTGAATTATTTATTTATTTTTGTCAATGCCCAGTGGAATAATGTTAGTGTCCCTTGGTAAACCAATTTGGCAAAGTACGGTTCAATTTCAAATATGTAGTTAAGTCCCGAAAAGTTTATTGCGCACAAAAATAAAATTTCCTTATTGGGTCCAACCTTCGAGAAACATTCACTTCAATCCCACTTCTTAAAAATAATTAAAAAACATTTTACAAAATATAAGATTTACTGTAGATGTGAAAATTTGAATTCGTAACTTTTGAACAAGTCACTATATTTCATAAAATATCAGTATGAATGTGACCCATTAGATGTGTTCTTTTTTGTTTTTTGTTTTTTTGTTTTTGTTTTTTTGTTTTTTTGGTGATGCATGTGACCAAGTTTAGTTTGATGGTGATAGGTCTGTGTAAGTCATTATTCTTCACGATCAAGTTTGTATAAACTGTTTTTGTTTGTAATAAAGCATATATTATCTATAACCAGTCTGTCTTAACTGAGATTTTAAGTGATCAAATCTTTTATAAAATTGAATTTTTGTGACCAAATCTATATAAACTATTATTGTTAGTAACCAGGTCTGTGTTATCTACCGCTGTCTATAACCAAGTCTGTCCTAAAAGTGACAGTATGCGACCAGATCTTTCTTAAACAGTAATTGGTTGTAACAAATACATTATCACAAATTTTATGCGACCATAAATTAATTTAAATGAATAACAATCATAAAAAACATTTTATCATTCATGGAGTAGTATTAGACATGTGAATATGACCTTGATTACAAACATAATATGATACTGTGACCTATAATTGATTATTATGAACTTTTCTTTTGAGACTGTAACTCTGACATGTTCTATAGAATAACTCATAAACTGTGGCATATGCAAATCACATTTAATAAAAAATGAGGTTATAAATTACCAAAATCAGACCACAAAATCCCATTTAAATAATGCACAACATACCAATATACTATATTTCACATTGTAGAGCATTTGCACGAAATCGGGTCATAATGTAGCAAAATCAAGTCACATTCAGAAAAATGAGGTCACAAAACATCAAAATAAGGTCGCATTTTATCAAAAAGGAGGTAACAAATTATCAAAATCAGATCACAAAAATCCATTGCACATAATGCACATCATACTCATACACAATAATTCACATTGCAGAGCATTCACACGAATAAACATTAAGAGACTATTTGAGTTCCATTATTTTTTTTTATGAGAATGTATTTTAGAATAGTATTTTAATGAAAAATGTTTGGTTAAAAAATTAGAAAAATTTTGAATTTATGTGTAATATTATTTTATTAAAAAATGTGTAGCTGAAAATAAAAGAGAGAAAAATACATTTTGAAAATAATAATGATCAAACAAGTGCTAACTGGAGGTATTACACGAGGTTTCTTTTGGATCACACGCAGACAAGAATTAGGTCACAAATAGAAAATATGTAGGCCACAATGTACTAATTCAAATCATACCCAACATGCTCATACACTACATCCCTTAATGGAAAGCATTTGAAAAAAAAAAAAAAAGAACGTCAAATTTGGGATTTACCTTCTTCGAGGATTTCCCGTCGGACGCGGACTTCTTCATTCTAAAAGAAATAAAGAATATCTTTAACATTTTATTTTTGAAGTGTAAAGTTTAAAGGTAGGATTTTGCTTAATTTTCCCTAAAAACTATAAGGGTTATACAAGTTCTAATCAAGTTCAATACATTGCTAAACTCTAGAACGTGTTTAAATTTGTTTGATTCGTTTCACGAATTCAATAAAAAATATAAGTTTTAAAAATCCATGTCTTCAAACTTTTTGGTTGGTGATTGGGATAGAAGCATCCACATTACACATCCCTACAATAGACACAGACCAAGATTTTACTATCAAGTAGAAGATTTTGATACCTTTGTTAGTCGGTCCACCTTCTCGAAATACAAGACCGAAAATGTTTTAAAAAATTATTTTGTTTTTTTGAATCATCCCACCAATTGCCAAAAATGAATGGATAGCATGCAAGGTACCAATTTTTGGCTGTGTGTGAGGATGTCGTCCTTTTCAATTTTTGCCCGAAGTAAAAATCATAAAATGATAGGTTTAAGAAAGACAAAATTATCAATATAAGTGGACCAAAAGTGACCAAAAAAAAGAAAAAATATGGTTAGATATTAGGTTAATTTCATTCTATAATGCTTCCTATTCTTTTCATGTCCTTCTTATTCTTGAGACCCTTTTGAATTTTATACAATAATTCGAGCATGCTCGACTACATGTAAATAACTATTTTTTAAAACTTGTTCAAATATGTTGCTTTTCTATATGAATCAATGGATCGTGACACGTCATTTCTAGTAGCAATGACTTTCTTTTTCATGACTTCATTTTGTCCATAATACTTTCATTTGTTCTCAGTTACTTGTTAAATGACACTCAGTTCATATCTTTAAGTTTTTACATTTTTTTTTTAGTTGCAAAAGTTTTTCATGCAATATAAAGATTTTTAGGCCTATTTGTTATCTAAACCTTTAATATAAGTTTGATGTTATCCATTACTTAGTACTCTGTAAAAGAGTTGCTTATTTAACAACAGATAAGGAATATATTTGTTTTAACTTCGACAAAGAAGGGGTTAATTGTTTGAACACACACCGAACTTTAGGTAACATCATGTTTCACTCACTGCACTTCAATTTGTACACCATTACTCACTGAGCTTTATAAAGTTGCACTCCATTACTCACCAAAAAACATCTGTTACTAACCATTGCCTACGTGGAAAATGGAATTCACAGCTGGCACTTAAATCCCTCAAACAAAAAAATGAAATACCATGTCATTACTCAAACATGCCACATACTTCTCAATTGAAATCGTGAAAATCAAACCCTTATTTCTCAAACACAATTGCCGCTTCAATTTTTGAAATTCCCCAAATCGGTTGAAGACAATGAGGAGGGTTGAGAAAGAGCGGCTAAAGGAAGGAGAAGCGGTTGATGAGGAGCAAAAGAAACTTAAGAAAGATGCTACCAAGAAGAAAGATGTTTCTGGAGGTTCATGGAGTAACTATGATGAGCATTCTGAAATACCTTTAGCACTGACTCCTTTAATCTCATCTCTCTATCAAAGACAAAAGTTAAGGGCTATGATGTTGATATTGCACATTTTAGTTGCCCCAGAAACCAAGGCCAGTTATCATCATTTTCAACATCGACTATTGCAAATGCAACCAAAAAGAACTATCATCTGCGTCAACTATAGTAGCTGTTAACTAACTTTCTTGGTGCTTCGATATCAGAGAAATAGCATCCAAAAAGAAAAAAAGAGTCGGGATTTGGTGGTAGGGTTTACAAAGGATTGGGCTTTTAGTTTTGAGGGAGAGAGGTTTGATTCCATGCTTTCATTTCTGGTTTGACTGAGGAGTGTGTTGGAAAAATCATCGTTCTTCCACACAAAGGGTTGGAGAAAAACCAATGAACCAATAATCAAGAACATCAACGAACTCACTTCCACTTGAATGAGGTTAGAGAAAATACGGAAGCAAATAATCAACAACATCTTCAATTGATTCTCCATAAAAAGATTTGAGACAAAAGCTACGAATCAAAACCAGGAAATAAATGTTCAACAACTTCATAGGAGAATCACAAGGCTCAAATACGAAGATCGCTGTCCTCAAACAATATTTGCCCCTCTCGATTAATTTGGTGCTTAAAGGGTTTCCCGGCAAATGGGTTGTAGGATTTATTAAGCCTTGTAATAGAAAAACACTTAAGCACTTGTGTTTTCTACCAAAACTTTAAGAACACAAAGAGGTATTTGAATATGGATGAAAGAATGTCGATTCTTGTTTTGGAAAGATTTTATCTCATAATGGATTTAATAATGTTTCTAATGTATTTGTATTGATCTCATGTTATCTATTTATATATAACCATCAATACCCACGAAATTGCACCAAAAAAAAAAAAAAAAAACAATGAAAAGTTTGCAACAAATAACCACCAAAAATTCAAAAGATGGCAGTCAAACGGCTATTTTTTCCTTCTATGCGATCCCATAGAACAATCCTTGCGGTCGCATAGAAGACACACATGCCGGGGCTGGAATCCCTGCAAGGGCGTATGCGACTGCATACCTTTTGATCTATGCGGTCGTATAGATCAAAGTTCCGGTTACCAATTTCATTTTTCATTCCAATTCTGAATTTATTAATTTTGAACAACAATTACAACAATCTCCCATTTGTTCAAAATTCAATAAAATTTCTTATTCAAAATATACAATACTTATGCATAAGGATTAGATATCTTTGTATTTGAATCTAGCCATAGTGTAATTCAACAAACTAAAGTCGAAATTAAAGGTAGCATAAAAGTTTTGAACCAATTACTCCATATGACAATACCGGTAAGAGCACACGCACAAGTATTACGTGTTCTCAAGTTCCTCAAACTCGTTTAGCGCTATTATGACCTTGCACTCATCATTTTCAATAAAGTTATAAGAGAGAAACTCTAACTCTCTATTGAGACAACACCACCTCGAAGTTTATCTAGGTAAAATTCTTCCAGTATCTTTGTTACTTTTAGAGATACTTTTACCTTGTACTAAACTTCATTAAGAGCTTAAAGCTCAACTCTCACTTCAATAACAACCAACATTATATACTTAGGATAAGGTTATTTGCGGATTTTATAATGCTGAAATTATCCACATATCGAATGACTTGTTGTTACCCTTTAAACCCATGAATTACTTTGTTAAGAAATTACAGGTAAGGTTGTCATCATTAGTGGATATTTAGATTTAAGAGTTTCAACCATATCCTACTCGAAGTAGATATTACTAAATCCTTATTCAATGGTTTAGTTAAAGCATCCCCTATGTTCTTTATTGACTTAACATAATTTAGGAAAATTATTCATCTCTTGATTAATTTCCTTATGTAGTCATGTCTATACTTTCCATTACAGATGACTTAGTACCTCATCAAATATAGCTACCCGACGATCGATCATTTGATAGATACAAATTGTCACCAACTAAAAAAATTTCTTACGAAGCCACATGTTTCTCACTAGCTTTATGTAAAACTTTATTAATTTCCACTTACGTTTGGAGGATTTCTATTAAACACTACACAAGTCAATCATATTTACTAGCGGATTTCAGAATCATTGGTATTCAATATTTTTTTATTAAAACATTATAATGCATTTCAACTTTATGAATATTTTTCAAATATTCAAGTTGTTTGGCTTTCAAACCATCACATCCACTTTAGACTTAATGTATATCATCCTTACAAAAAAAGCTCTCTACCTTTTTCACTTCATAGACATTCTTCTATGATTATAAGGTACATGGAAATGTAACTTTTAAACTAAGTTACCTCCACAATTCCTTAATTAGGAATACATATGCAATCTAGTAAAGTTTGCATCCCCAAGTTTTGGACTTTCTCATATAAGTTCACAAAAATTAATATTAACCCCCACATTTGGGTTATACTTGAACTTAGACTTCATAAACTCTTTCATAGTTCAATTCATTATCAAATAGATAATGTTCATATCAAATGTTTCGTGAAAGTTTAAGTACTTTCAAAATTAGTGGTCGTCAATCCGCAATATATTTCAATTGCACACAATGTACTACAATCCAACTATATTTAATTTGATTACACACAATTTGATCAAGGTCATCACATAGACCAACAATGTTTTTCCAAGCATAAACCAAATTAATTGGTTTCACATATTTAAATGTAGTATCGCACAATAAAGAGGACAAGTATCTTGATTCGCAATAATAGCATTTTTTCCAAATATATGTAATAATCAGATTTATGACATTTCACAAGATAGTATTATTTTATGTCAAATCATGGGTACCTATTTACCCTATTTACCATACTCTAATGCAAATATAATATTGCACAAATCATCTCATTTAATTATATCAAATTAATTGAGGCTATCATTATTAACCAAAGTTAATATCATCTCAAAAAGACATGAAATCAACCCACTAATTCACCATATCATTCGTTGTCTGGCTTGTATTAATCTCGACAATATCCAAATCATCACAATCGAAGTGAAGGAATAGCAACTTATATTCCAAACATATATACATACATTTTATAAGTTTATTCCATCTTAGTCAATACACATTGACTAGGAATATGAAAGTTTCATGGATGTTGATTGCACTTTCACATTACAAGAAATGTTGCAATTTAATTATCTTAAGAATAGCCATTACAACAATTAAATCAAACAATGGCCAAAACATGCACCATGCACTTTCATAAAATAAACAATCAATTCTTTATTGAAAAGTTAACATTTGGTAAATCCCTTGCCACCAAAATCGATTTTGAAAATACATTTAGACAATAAAGATACACCAATTTATAATTGCCTTAAAAACACACCTGTACTTTCAATTCCAAGTCCTCAATCAAAAACGTAAATTTAATGTTTCATGAAAAATCATGCTTTTCAAAGACATGCTTGATTTCCAAAAGAACACAACGTATACCAATTTAAAGCTTATTTAATACAACTTATATAAAATATTTAATCAGAATGAATGGTATCTCCAACCAAATCATCGTGCACTAAATAAACGGAAGCCAATGCATGTACCAACAGATATATATATTGTTTGATAAAGGAAAATGTATCACACACGTGGTTGCCGCACAAAATTCATATTAAAACTCATATGACTTCCTTCTCAAACGTACTTTCAAATACATTAAACACATTTACATGCACTGGTTCATGAAAATGAATTATGAACAAATGAAAAAAAATTCATAGTTCTAAACATGCAATTATCTCTCATAAAAACTATTGAATAAAATCCATGAATGCACCACAATACACATATTCCATGTTATAGAGTCACTATCTATTATGTGCATTTAATCACTACAATACACAAATTCATTAATCATGAACATAAATATTTTTTTAATGCCTCATTCAACAAATTGATGAAACTTGAATTTTTCTAATTCAAATGTTGCAAATGAACATTTTTACCATATTCATGATACATCAAAAGTATGAGTAAAATATATTCATGCAATATCATGATCCTTATTGCAAATGTAATTTAATATACACACAATATCTTCATCAACATTTTTTCATCATTTGATTTCATGTATGCTCTATAATGCATATATTCCAATACATGACACTCTATGTACGTATCTCAACCTCAACAAAATATTTTTTATGCACAATAAACAAAAATTCATCTTAAGACTATTGCAGATATCATACCGATAATGTGCATATTATATTCATATCAATACGTACCATTTATACTCGCGAAATCGAAATTAGAATTCGACTTACTGAAATAGTTGAGAAGACAAAGTAATAATTTATCAGATTTCATTACTTCATTGAAGCCTTGGTGATTCTATTCTCCATGGCAAAAAAAAATATCGTTTGAGATTGTTGGGAAAATCATCGTTCTTCCACACAAAGGGTTGGAGAAGAAACCAATGAACAAATGATCATCAACGAAATCGCTTCCACTTGAATGAGGTTGGAGAAAATCTGGAAGCAGGTAATCATTAACATCTTCAAATGATTCTCTATAAAAAGATTTGAGACGAAAGCCACAAACCAAAATCAGAATAAATGTTCGACAACTTCATAGAAGAATCAAAAGGCTCAAATACAAAGATCGATGTCGTTAAACAATATTTCATCTCGATGAATTTGGTGCTTAAAGGGTTTCCGGGCAAATGGTTAGTAAGATTTATCAAGCCTTGTAATAGAAAAATACTTCAACACTTGTGTTTTCTACCAAAACTTTAAGAACACAAAGAGGTATTTGAATATGGATAAAAGAATATTGATTCTTTGTTTTTGATGATTTTATCCGAATAATGGATTTAATAATGTTTCATTTATATTGGTCTCATGTTATCTATTTATAGATAACCATCAATACCCACAAAATGGCGAAAAAAAA
This sequence comes from Fraxinus cuspidata, assembly GCA_903798385.1. NCBI lineage: Eukaryota > Viridiplantae > Streptophyta > Magnoliopsida > Lamiales > Oleaceae > Fraxinus > Fraxinus cuspidata. The sequence continues at coordinate 8,415 of CAIGRP010051735.1, forward strand.
AAAAACAATGAAAAATTTGCAACTTTTCACAAATAACCACCAAAAATTCAAACAAGGATGACAATCAAACTGCTCATTTTTCCTTATATGCGACCGCATAAAATAATTCCTTGCGATTGCATAGAAGAAACACATGTCGGGACTGGAATCCCTGCATGGGTGTATGCGATCGCATACCCTTTGATCTATGTGGTCGTATAGATAAAAGTTTTGGCTATCAATTTCATTTTTCATTCCAATGCAATATTTATTAATTTTGAACAACAATTACAACAGAGTGTTTGGGGAGGGTTAGGGAGTGATAATGTGGCGTTTCATTTCTAAGATGGAGAGATTTAAATGGCCAAATGTGTATTCCGTTACCCACGTAGGCAAGAATTAGTAATAGATTTTGCACAGTGAGTAATGTAATGTAATTGCATAAAGTTCAGTGAGTAAAACGTGACCTTATCTAAGTTTAGTGTGTATTCAAACAATTAACTCGATAAAGAAGGAATGTATTTATTTAAGCTTAGCCAAACACATGCACTTCTTCACGAAAATTTTTAATATATGTATAAATTATCTTTGTATTCTAATCTCATCAATAATTTTAAGTGGATATTTAAATTTGAGCACTATGCGTTGACATTTTGAACCAAGAAATATCAAATGGGCTCACAAAGTGGTATCTATAGTGACTTACTGACTACCAAAACTTTGTTGCTTCGTCGGAGCCTCATAAGTGTGTTTTACACACTTATTTTGACCACGAAATATTGACAATTGTTGATTAATATGTTGGAATATAGCATAATTCTATATAATTCACGTTTTGCGGGACAACGTTGATGATTGTAGCAAAATTTAGGAGAAATAAGTGGAAAAGGACTCAAATGAAAGAAAATCAAAGTTCAGGGATCAAGTTGCAAATAAGCAAAAGATGACCCAGAAGAGGAATTTGAGACATGAAGATGTCGAGGACCAAAATGAAAAACTGTGGAAGTTTGACAATACTATGCGGTCGTATAGCACAAAGTACAATGCGGTCACATATGTTATTTCAGGGTATTCCAATGCCACTTTGAGCTATACTATGCGATCGCATAGTTGAATTTTGACGCAAGATTCTTGTTTCCTTATTCGAGTAAAATACTTATGGAAACAAATCATGAGATACATATTTAAACTTTAGGGCCGTCTAGAACGTAGAAGAAGAGATGTATAAGGGTTTTGATCGGAGAAAAAGAGCAATAACGCGAAGAACAACACTACGACGCAAAGATTAATGTCAAAAATTTAATTGGTGATATCGTTCATTTATTATTTTTCTAATTTTCTTCTTTACGTCATGTTAGGCTAGGTTAATTTTGTACTAGGGAATGTTGAACTATTTAATATGATTTTTATTTCTTAGTTTTACATTCTGGACAATAAAAACACGTTTTGATTATTTGAATGGTTTATATGGATTTATTTTTTCCACGATTATTGTGCATGTTCATTTGTGAGTGTGGTGATCTATTTCATGAATTCGTAAGAAGGGAAATAGGTTAGATATGATATAAATCATCATATGGTCTAATAGGAAATAAAAATATACCGCTATGCCCTATGAATAGTTAACTGCTCATAAAAACACATGCATTCTTTTATGTTCCATCCGTCATAGAGATATAGTCTGGTCATATATGAGATTAGGTTTGACTTTACTTGAGAGTGACTGTTAAATAATTTAGGAGCATTGATTCGTCAATATTTTATCGTGTTGTCAAAGTGTAGAACTAGATTTAAAGAAACATTATATAGGAATTCGTGATTCTAGTGCAATCATTATTTATAAGAAAACTTCAACGTACATTTAAAATAAATTACATTTCGTTTAGTCATTTACTCATAATTGCATCCGCATTATTATTTTAGTTACAAGTTCATCGTAATAAACAATTCATTTTATTCTTGTTTTGGTTAAGGTCACGATAGTAAAATTTGAACTAATCAATCTTCGTAGAACAATACTCAGACTCAAAAAAATTCACTTTATTACTTTTTAACGAACTGTAAACTTGCGGTGGTTTTTATTCGAAATGTATTTTTGTGAACAGAGCCTCATACATTTTCTTCCTTTTAGAAAGAGAAATTTATTGGTGTATGTTTGCCTAAGCTTAAATAATTTTAGAAACGCAGTTTGAAATAAAAAATTACTTAGTATACAATTTTAACTTACTTCTCAGCTTAGCTGAGCATGCTCTTAGTCTTTTGATACTCTCTGAAATTCTCCTAAATTTTTTTTTTTTTTTTTTTTGTAGAACATCTCATGTTTCCTTTACAAAATATGATCATTCCTTTCTTTGTGTGATAAAAAATTTATATCTTGAAATGAACTTTAAATGAGGAAGGACCATGTTCCCCACACCCGTCTTGTCCCGCCTCGGGAAAACGCTATCTTGCTCCCCGTCCCCCACTCGTGTATCCAATTGGCAAAGAATCCTCGCCTTGATCGAATTGGGACCCTACGGATTTTGGCTTTTTCAGTTGAAAAAATCCCTCCCAAACAAACTTTTAGCCCTTGTTAGACTTTCATTTTCTAAAACTCTTTTTTTTTTTTTTCAAATTCATTTGTAACCATACATTCTTTCAATAAAATAAATTTGCGTGTAAGACTGAATTACACACTTTTTGAAACTTGTGGATGACCAATTTCGAATGATTATGGAGGTTCGGGATCAATGTGGAAGCTTTAGAAGTTTGGAAGCAATATTGAAAGAATCTGTCATTATATACAGATAAACAGACCAACATATCTTCAACTGAAATAAAAAAATCACACCCTACATGTGAATTATATAACATTTTGCATACCGTCCTGTAACGTTCCAAAAATTCAAGGTAACGTCTTATGAAAGTTTTACGATGTTAGGTTGTTAATACCCTAAATTTAGGGGGGTAATACCCGATAGTTATGGTAGGTATAACTTACCTATATAAGAGCAAATAGTAAACATAATTAAATAAAGTTATTCAGTGAAAGGATAAATAATGTTTATATATATCATTTAGATGAATGGACTCTAATGGATGTGATGTTGGGAAAAATGTGTTATTTGTGTGCAGATAATCATAAAAAAAATTATAATAATATAAGCATTATAATTTAACAACAAGAACGGAGTTAGAGTGCAAGTTTGAAGAAGTCGCGTCAAAGACGCTATCCTAAAATCGTGTTGTCTTCCCTTTGTGCAGATACTTTCAACACTGCACGGCTCCATAATAAAATTCATTTGGCTCACAGCCGATTCTCATTCCATGGACACGACCACAAAGTGATAAATAACGAGCCTTTATCGAGTTGTCAAAAATATAAAAATATGATATGAAAATATAGGGAATATAATCTTTCAACTTTGTGGTTTCAAGATGTATATTCATATTGTAATTAGCAATGAAATCCTAGTGGATAAAATTAAAGTATAATGTGACTGCAAGCATGAAATCCTAGTGGATAAAATTTGTGGTGGACTATTTTTAAGGTTGAATGAAGACCAGAAAAATTATGAAATGCAAATATGGTGGACGCTAAAGTGTTAATTTATAGGTTATTTAAGTGGTACAATTTTAGGAATATATTTGTTTACATAAAACAGTGTAGTAGTTTAACGTACGAATCGATATAATATCATGTTAATTGTTTTACGTTAAATTTGACGTGCAATTAAATTTTATCTAGTACATAATTATGTTACAAATTGATTATTATGTTAGTGGTATAAATAATATTCTCTTAGTAAGATAAAATTGAAAAAATATTATGGTAACGTCAAGATGCACATGTGAAATTTCATTGGAAAATTTTTGGTAGATAAATTATATAGTGGACCAAAATTTTATATAGAATTTTTCTTCTTCCAAACATGTTTTAAGATCCAAAATATTCTCTATATAAACTCACTTCTTTCACGTTCAAAGTGTATTAGAGTTCTAAGCCTTTAAAATCATCTTTCAAGTTTACATTGTTACAAGTTCTTCAAAAATTTTGTAAGGCAACAAATTCCAGCAATGAATTCTTATTATTTTCTTCTAAATTCTTCACATTTGAGTCAAATTACGAAGTGTTGGTGTATTAATAAATAAAGTGCATCCTCTATCATCTGATTTTTAAAAAAAAAAAAACCTTGAAAATTCGGTCTTTCATCCAAAAAACTGAATTTTTTTAGATTTATTGCGAAGGATACATGGGTCCTAATACCCTATATTAAGGACATTATTACTCTTGGATGGGTGTAAGAAACCCTACTTAAAAATGATTTGAGAAAAACAAATATATTCTTCTCTTTTCTTAAGGGTAATTGAGCTTTCTATAAACAAGTCTAAGTATTTACTTAAGTATGTTATTAACACTTTAAATCTATTAATTTCAGAAATATTTACTCCAATAAACTAGTGTGAATGATTTTGTTATGTGTTTACTTTTATGCAATCTTTGATTCAGACACATTCGTTACTTTTGCGATATGTGATAAGTGATTTAAATGATAAACTTGTATAATTGTGTTACTTGTTTGCTTATGGTATGCTTTGGATATTGTTTTGATTCATGTTTAATGAAATGAATCTCTAGCACGTGTATATGAAAAGATTTGGGATATATATTTCAATGTTGAATTGCCTACTTTAAATTTTTTAGCATGACAAAGTTAAGAATAACGTTATTTATTCCAGAAGCTGTGGAGTTTTGCGGTGATTTTAAATCTGATCCGATCTGCTGCTTAGCCAGAATTTTGGGGTGGTTTTTGTTTGTGGTGGTGGTGTTGCACAAATGATGGTGATGTTGCAGGTGAATATGTGACTTATGTACAATGATATGTGACCTGTGACTTGTAAACTGTTACCTTACAATATTGATGTAATGGCATGTGATCACTTCTCTTAGATCTATGACCTATGGACATTGATGTATTATCTATGCAATATGACTTGTGACCCATAAACTATTTTACTTGGGACCGTAACATATGAATTATGACATGTGAACTTGAACCTGTAATTTGTTACTAGTGCACAAAAATATATGACATCTAATCTGTGATCAATTGATATTGATATGTGACCTATACAATAAGCCCTATGACTTGTGACTTGTGAATAGAATATAAATTAGGGATCTATGACTAGTTCCAATTGAATTGTGACATATGACGTGTACACAATGACACGTGACATGTAATAAGTGCACATTGAACTTTGACCGCTGAATTATGAGTTGTAACAAGGGCCCGCGACCTGTGCAAATAAACATGTGACGATATAATATTTAACATTACACTCTATGAACATGTGACCACCATCAAACCACCACCACCACTAGTACATAATCGCCAAACTACCCCACCATTTGCGAATCGCCAAACTACTCCACCACAAAATAGAAGGAGAAGCATTAGTTTTAATTTTCACCACCAACAAAAACCACATCAAAACTCTGGCTAATTAATCATCTCTGTCAGCCAACCGAGAAAAAGTCACCCCAAAACACTATCGATTTTGTCGGATTCCAATGTTGGTTGGGGTATTTAGAGAGATAAAATCAATAGAGAGAAAGAGAAGAGAGAAGGTAGAGAGAGTGTGTTTAATAGTAATATTATTGATATTAGAAAATGAATTATAACCTGATTTTTGAATAAACAAATTTTAACTCAATTTTTGAAATACAATTTTTAAAAATCTGTCTCTATGTAATTTTCACATTTTCAATACAAATGCGAAAGCATTTTGAAGTTTAAACATACATGTACTGTCAATAAATGAGTAGATCGCATAAACACACAAACACCCCTACGGCGCGCATTTTAGTAACGTCAATGAATTCAAACAACTACTGCTGCAATTGAAAGAATACCTACTGTAGGTTCTTGTACCCGCCGCTCGACGATGGTAGCTATGCACTGAAATATACCCCATCGCTCTTACTCTCGAATCAATTCTCCATTTTATTCCATTCTCTCTCCTTCTTCACTCTCTCTCTCTGTATATACACACATTTGTACTGTCTATATATAATCAGGCCCTTATCAATTTGATCTAATGTTTGTATTAAATTTTTTAATGCAAATGCTTAGCTTGGAGCATTTTTGTAAGAATTTGATTGCAAGTAATGACGATTTGAGATCAAAGAGTAATTTGCAGTTAGAAAGCTTTGTTGGAAGAGGTGGGTTGTTTTTGGAAGAGTCGGTTCCTGCATCATTTGTTTCTTTGGTTTCTTCTAGTAAATCAATTTCAACAACAGTTTCGTGTTGTCAGAGGAGGGGGAGGAGCCGCCGGAGGGGCTGATCGGAGGTGATAGGTTTCTGTCAGTGACACTGTCGTCAGTTAAAGATGGTGAAAATTTTGGTGCGGACGAGTCAGTGTCTGGTGGCGTTGTAGGGAATATTCGGCTGATGAGAAGCTTAATCCAATGCAGGCTTGCTCATTCAGGGTCATCGATGACCCCCATTTATGAAGATGTTTGAAATTTGGACCCTTGGGGCTAGCTTCTAATATCATCTATTCTCCGTGACCATTACCTATTTCTTCTCAAAAAGGCCAGCTCAAATCTAATTATCAATAGATTTAAATTGCATGGTTGCAAGGGGTATGAACCTTTTCGTTTGGTTTATTTGTAGTTCGAATCCAATAGTTCTGTATGTGTATGGGAGCCAAATTTATGTTGTATGTTATAAGGAAAAACCTTTCTTTGCTGACTTTGTGCCATTACCAAGTCTGTTCTATCTTATTAAACTTAAAACAGTCAATGTAATTATATGTATGTGATCATACTTCGCAAGGGATATGAACAACTTGGAGTGACTTGCAAATGTCACTCGATGACAACTATTTGATTGTGATGCTACCAAAAATCGTACATATTGATTTCCGAGATTGACGACTAAGAACGAGCACAAACAAGATCCTCTTTGTTTTGGATGTTTGGTAACTAGTAATATGTAGGATATCATCTCTTAGTCTGTTTAACTAATGTAACTCCTGAACCTTCTTTGTGCCAGAACTTTTGTTGCTCCGTTGGAGTATATTGTTCGTGGTGAACAGAAGAATCTTTATGAGCTCATTAAGACAATAGCATCTTCTCAAGGGCTCGGAGAAATCTGGAAAGGTAATTTTGTCAATATTTTACGTACAGCTCCATTTAAATCTATCAACGTTTATGCATACGATGCATACAGAAATCAACTTCTCAAGTGGTCTGGCAATGAGGAGACAACAAATTTTGAAAGATTACTTGCTGGTGCTGCAGCTGGAATTATCGCAACTGTGCTCTGTATACCTATGAACACTAAGAGTGACATTTGAAAATTTTGTCTACTATGTGATTGTTTGCTGGTGGCACACATATTTCTGAAGTATTCCATGGAATTTGCATAGTTATATGCATTTTATAGGGAGAAATTCTCTTCTTATTTTTCCCAGTTGGAAATTTAGTTTCCTCAATATTCTAAGGAATCGCCAGTGGTTCTAATTTCTATAAAACCCTCGTACAACCAGTGTTTATTATATGGAATGACCAAGCCTCATGTGAGAGGGATATTTGATTTTGACAACTGTATCAAGTTAAATATATGATCCAACTTATTGTTAACTTGCTTCATTTCCAGCTCTGGATCCAATGAATGAGGAGTGCAAGGACAGTCTATAAAAAGTTTGCTACCTATACCCAATGTGAATTCGTAGTTGGAAGTAGTTTGCAGTTAATTGTGGAGAATAGTTGTAATTAACTATATTTCCATTCATAGACTCTGATTTTGTCAATGATTGTGCATAAAATAGGGAGTAGATTATGGAGTAATTATGGGGATTGTTTAGCTATGGATTAAACTGAGTTATGAGATTGTATAATTGTAGATTAGACAATTTATTATTTCCATTCATAATTGTATAGCATATATATTTAAACCCTATAACCATTGACAAACCAACGAAGTACGAAATTATTTCTCTTTATTTTTCTTCATTCTAACATGGTATCAGAGCACACAAAGAGTAGACAAAGGTCATGAATTCAGTCTCACCGTCACTCATGTTGAATCATTTGATCTAAAAGTTTAAGTTATTATATCTTATCATAATATATCTCATTCAAATATTATCTTCAACACGCCTCTCACGTGTTGATAGATTTATTTTTTGCAGTCCAAGTATAACACGTGGACAATTCATTTAAATGGGTGGCGGCAAAACTTGAACCAAAACATTTGCCTACTCTAATACTATGTTAAATCACTTGATTTAAAAGTTTAAGATCTTAGTATAAGTCAAATATATATCATTTAAATATTTTCACCATTAATCATTTGAACGCAAGAGATCACTAATTCACTAATTTTCAGAGTTATTTTCTGCTAAAGAGATCTTTCTCAAGCATTGCTTACTATTACTTACGTTCGGAGGATTGTGTTTTGTTTGTAATATTTCAGAACGGGACTGTTATGGTAGCTTCAGGGGGGAAGCCCTGGGAGGATTAATTGGTACTTTCTGCCACGTGATCCAAACTGAAGGATTCTTTTCTCTTTACTAGGGCTTAGTTCCCTATATCATTAGCATGGCACCTTCTGGTGCTATTTTTTATCATAATTATGATATATTAAAATCAGCATATTTAAATTCTGTTGAGAAATTGTGTTCAAAACCAATTAAATGTGTGGAACGATTAAAGAGAAAAACGGCCAAATTTGTGGCCTATGCGGTCGCATGGCCATCAACAGGCATTCAAGCCCCTGTTACGAGGTACTCTATGCGACCCTCTATGCAGTCGCATAGAGGAATTTCTTGTACAGTTGGAGATCGTTTTTTACTGTTTATTTTTTTAAACTTGGTGGCTTTTTACTCAAATTTTGGCACTATTTCATGCTTCAGGTCAAAACTTATATATAGAGGATACATGTTCAAAGCAAAATAAGTATGAAAAACACTTGAGATCCATATATCATTCCAAAATCAAAGATCAAAACTCAATCTTCATCATATTCAGAATTTTCATTTGTGTTCTTCAAGTTTTGGGGATTACACTTTATGCTTGAATATTTAATCCTTACAAGGCTTGTTTAATCCTTTAAACCATTTGCCTAAAAATCTTCAAACATCATTTTCAGTCCGTGAGGGGACAAATATAGTTTGAGGATAGCGATCACACGTTCAAGCCTTCAAGTTTGATCGTAATTTGCTCGTGCTTTGTTAATCTTGTTGCTGATTTTCTAGTTTATTTATTTTCCAACTCCAGTGCTTCAACAACAATTTCAAACTATATTTCTTGGGATGGAGAGTGAAATAACAATGATGACAATAAAATTGATAAATCAGTATTTGGTTCGCTTGGATCGTTTCAATGGCACGAACTTCACGCGGTGGCAAAATAAGTTAAAGTTTCTACTAACAGTGTTGAAGATTTTTATATACTTGATCTGGAATTTACGCCGCTACCCGAACCAACAAATGGAGAAATCGAAGCCATAAAAGCGAAAAGGCAAAAACGTCAAGAAGATGAATTGATATGCCGGGGTCATATTCTCATTGCATTGTTGGATCGCCTATATGATTTGTATACCAACACAACTTCGACTAAGGAGATTTGGAACGCCCTAGAGAGTAAGTGCAAAGCGGAAGAGGAAGGTACCAAGAAATTTATGATTTCCAAGTATTTTGACTTTAGATTTCTTGATAATATTCCATTACTTCCGCAAATTCATGAACTACAAGTGATTGTCAACAAGATGAAGACGTTGAAAATTGAAATCCTGGAGACCTTTAAAGTGGGGGCTATAATTGCAAAACTTTCCAAGACTTGGAAAGGATACCGGAAGAAAATAATGCATAGTTCCAAAAATTTTTCTTTGGAACAATTGCAGAAACATTTGCACATTAGGAAGAGTCAAGAATGAGAGATAAGAATGAAAATTCTTATGAAATCACTTACATTATTTGGACACTATGCAAAAGATTGTAGACACCGGAAACAAAACAACTCCGACTGTAAATAAATTCCATCCAAGTAGACAAGATAGTGGCCACCGTAAGTGAAATAAATGTGATCAAGGAAAAGGTTCTCAGGTGGTGGTATGATACTTGTGCAATTGTGCACGTATCATATGACAAATCTTTATTCATTACATACCATGAGGTGGATGGAAACCAAGATATCCAAATGGGCAACGAGATCCGATCAAAAGTAATTGGCAAGGGAAATGTCGATATCATCTTCACTTCCGAGAAGATCGTTACTTTGACAAATGTACTTCATGTTCCCGACATGAATAGGAATCTAGTGAGTGGAAATCTCTTGGGAAAATCAAGCATAAAAAGTGTATATGAGTCCGATAAACTTGTATTATCCGTTAACAGAAAATTTGTTGAAAAATGCTATTCTTGTGAAGAAATTGTCAAATTATGTACCGTTGACAAATCTTTAAATTATAAAGTTGAATTTTCTTATATTGTTGATTCCTTTTCATTGTGACATGCTAGATTAGGTCATACTGGTAAACGTACAATGAAAAGAATGATGAAATGTGATTTGATTTCATATGATGAAAATAATGAGCATAAGTGCAAAACATGTGTAGAAACTAAAATAACTAAAAGACCATATAAAAGTGTAAAACGGACCTCTAGCATATTAGAATTAATTCACAAGAAAAAATTTTTCCGAAAAATATGGCCAGCAAATTAGGGGTTGAATCTGTTAAATGTATCCAATTTAGCTGCCCTGTTAACGAATTCACTCTCCTTTTTCGTTACGCCCTAAATGTCACTCTTTTCACTCTTTTATATTAATTTATTTGATTTTCAATTACTGTTGATATAATATACAATTTTTTCGCAGTAGATCTTCATCTTTATATGTTAATTCATCTCTTTTCGGTTTCTAGGTTTTAATTCTCGAAGCTTCGAATTTTTAGTTAATTTTGATATGATAATGAATGAATTGTAAATACGAAATATGTATTGAGTAATTAACAAGGACTGAAAAATCAACTCTTAATTGATGATTGGATGGCGGCGACTCGATGCTACGCCCTCAATGTTCAATTAGGTAATTTTTTTATTAATCCTCTTTCTACGAGCTGTTTATTTCTATTTGTGTCATGAAATCTCTAAATTTTATCAGTATCGAAGATAAAGGCAACTGTAAATGATAACGTTGCAATGAATTCGTATTTAAGGGATGGAGAGATGTATTTTAAGGAGTCAAATCACAAATAGAATCTCAATGCTTGATTTTAGTATTGAATCTTAATAGAATCACATATATGTATGTGTGTGTGTGTACACATTCTGGATTTTTCCCATAAAATATTGTATGCATAAATTCAAAAAATTTTCATATTTTTTAACAAAACGTTCTTTAAAAATTCACAAGACAATTTTTTTAAAAAAATATGGCCAACAAATGAGGGGATGAATCCGTTAACTGTAGCTGCCCTGTTAACGAATTCACTCTCATTTTCCGTTACTTCCTGAATGTCACTCTTTTCACTCTTTCTTTTATATTAATTTATTTGATTGTCAATTACTGTTGATATAATATACAATTTTTTCGTAGTAGATCTTCATAGATCTGTTAATTCATCTATTTTTGGTTTCTAGGTTTTAATTCTCAAAGCTTCAAATTTTTAGTTAATTTTGATCTGATGATGAATGAATTGTAAATATGAAATATGTATTGAGTAATTAATAAGGACTGAAAAAATCAGCTCTTATTTGATGATTGGATGGCGGAGACTCGGCGCTACGCCCTCAATGTACAATTAGGTGATTTTTCTATTAATCCTCCCTCTACAAGCTGTTTATTTCTATATTTTGTCAATGTTAATTTTTACTTCATTTTATTTTTTTATTTTTAACTGCAGTGACACTTGAAGATCCCTATAATCATTTTAAAAGTGTTGCTACCAGGATTTGTATGAAATTTGAGCATTGGATTATCACCAATTATAGGAAGGTTTTCTCCTCTGCTCAAAGAAAAGACTAAGACTGTTTGATATCCCCAATTTTTCATGAAACTTGGAAATCGTTTTCCATTTTTCATCTTTTACGTTGTTTGATCTTGGAATTGATTTTCCACCGTATCCCCCCGCATGACCCATTTTTCCTTGAATTGATTTCCCACCACTTTGGAAAATGGTTTTCCAGCTTTATTTTCTTTAACAATGAAAACAAATTATATTACAATTGTAAAAAATTATATCAATTTAATGAAAATTTTTCATATATGACAAAATCAAACGAATATAAAAAAAAATCAAAATTTCATGAAAAATTATATCATTCAAAACACAGTTAATTTGAGAATTCCCTGAAAACAAGCAATTCAAATTCCTTATAATTCATATTATTTCCGTCTCACCTTTCACCTTCCCCTCACCTCAACAGAGAATTTTAAAGATTCAATTTCAACAAGGAAGGGTTTTCAGATTTCTTCATTTGAGTAAGAATTTATTTCCATTTTCTATTACATTTCAATTTTGGATTCTTCTTCTTGATTATCAGCAACTTTCATGAGTTGCTGAGTTTTAATTCATAAAACCCTAGTTTCATGTCCGTCAATGTAATTTCAATTTATCTTCTGAGCTAGATCTTTTGTCATTACTGAATCCATTGAAAAGCATGGCCACGGTTGATGTGATCAAATGTTGCCTCGATTCGATCAGAGAAGTAAGATTTTATCTCCTTTTCACTGCATTATTTTTAATTTACCTTTCAAATGAAATTGATTTGTTTTTTTGCTTGCTCATAATTTTCGCAAAATTTTTGGAAGAAATTATCACTGGACAATTCTCTTATTTGTTGAAGTGATTTAGGGAAACTGTATGGATTTGTTTGCAACTCTTCTCTAATTTTTTGGTTCTTTAGATATCAGATGACATTAAAGATGCCATTGTTTACTTAGATGCTGGAAGTACAGAGAGTTTTCAGTTTATTGGGGCGTTCCCTTTGTTTCTTGAGCTCGGTACTCGTGCTGTTTGCAGCTTGGAGAATATGTCCATTCTTGATGGGGTGAGAATCTTTATTTTGTTGTTCTATAATTTACATTCTCTTTAACTATATGTTTTCAAGGACCCCTCACGGTTCCTTCAGATCTTCATGGTTCATAGATTACACAACAGTTTTCTAAACTATAGGGAATCCTCATTAGTAATACCATGCTTCATTGAGTAACTGTAGGGTATTCTTTTTATAGAACTATCTGTTTAGAATACCGTTATTTTGAGAAAATATTTTTGTGTCTATCTCGAAGGGATGCCGTCATACTCCTGTTTGATATGTCAGCACCTCTCCCATAATGTTGCAAAATTTAGGTCTGCACCTGGTCTTCTGTGCGTTGCTACATTTGTTCAGGGACTGGGAAGTGGGGTTGGGGAGTTAAAGCCGGACTAGGACACTTTTCTCAGGGAAATGTAATCTTTGGTCTGTGACGTTCAGTGTAAAGAAAGGTTGGAGAGAAAAAAGGGAAAGAGAAGTGAAATTGAGGTGGTTGGGGTGGGGTGGGGGGGGGGGGGAAGAGAATTGTTGGTCAATGTAAAGAAGTTCTTGTACGTTATTGATGATGATGCAGTTACTTATGATGGATCTATTGTCTGCTTGGTTATTATTTCTTACTTGTTAGACATGTCTCTCATTGCCATCTTTTCGCTAGGTTGTTGACTGGAACACAACTTTTGATCCTGCGAGGAGGATTGTGGTCATTACATCATGCCTCCTGAGCGAAGCACATCGATATATTTTACGCTGCCTGAGCAAACTTCAAACTGTTCGCCACTGCGTTATATTTACATCTATTTCAGAGGTATTCATCTGATTTCTACTGGGATTTTAGTTCTTTTTTGTGTCTCTATATTTTCAATTCTCCTTCTTGTGTGACTGTTCATGTCTTATATACTTTGCTTTTCTGGTACCCATGATAAAATAAGTGTGCAGTTTTCATTTTCTTGAGTTACAACATCAGAAACCTTGTTTTAGTTGATTTCAAGTCTTTGAATTTTTTGATTTTCTTTAGAAATACTAAGATTATGTGCTACCCTTGAATTAATTAGCATATTGTGCTAGAATTGTGTTTCACATCACAACCAATGTTTCGAAAGTACTGTTCATTAAATTTTGAACTTTGTGCCGCTCTACAACTTATTGAATCAAAAGGCTTGGCCAGTTTCTGCAATGGACCTCAGTAAGAGGCTAATTTTGTTACTACCAGTAAGGACCTGAAAGAAAATTTTTAGCGTGAAAGATAGAGCGTGATACTTGAGTGAAATTAAGATTTGTAGCTTGAGCTGGAAATGTGCCAAATTCATGATGGTGATTGGATGTCAATAAATAATTAGAATATTGTGCGAGGGAAATTTGTCCTCTTTCCATCACAGTTTTTCTGTATGTAACCTAGAAAATAGTTGCTCACGGTTTTCTGATTTTGGGTTAGTATTTAATCATCACATATTGTGGTGATGGCTTATTACTCACCAAAACCATCTGAAATCATGTTGTCTGCTTGGAGTTTAATTTTTAAATAAAAACAACTAGAGACTCGACAAGCAAATGAGTGTATCCAGATGATATCAGAACCTGTATGAAATAGCACTTGGTAATGTAGGCTTCACGATACTTTAATGAATAGTTGTGTCGTGTGCTTTATAATGTGATAGTTAAAGGGGTCTTCTTCGTTAGATCTTTCTAAAGGTTAGTTGAGTGTAAAGACACGTGGACAGAAAACAATCCTTGCAGCGTATATTAAAAGACGATAAACTGTTTTAGGAGATCAAAGTTTTGAAATAAGCTAAATAAGTAGCTACACCTAACTAACCCACATAAGCTACTATTATTGCACCTGCCAAATCATTGACATCATTTCTTGGGCACCCCATTGAATTCATTTCGGGAACCTCGCTGGTCACATGATACTATGAGAGGGTGGGTAGAGGTGGTGATTGGAAAGGAAAGAAGATAAGTGGACCTTTTATGGGGGCTTGATTCTGCTTTGATACCAAGCCTTGGCCTCTGCTTTTGGGATGAACAAAATAACTCATGCTTAAGGATTTGAGATATTTTCTTTCCAACATGATTTGAATTCTTGAAATTTCATACAATCAAGTGGTTTCATGTTATAAAGCCTTTCAAGTCCAAGGAGACTTTTCAGTTGTACTCAAAATGTTTAGCTTCCTTCATGCTTATTTTAACCAAAACTTCTTTATGATGCTTATATTTTTCTGTCTTCCTGGCAATGAGTGAGGGTGGCTTCACGCAAACTGCATTATATTGCAGTATTCCTTTTCCCTTGAAGTTCAAATTGGTCGTTTGTGTTACAGTTTGCCTTTTCTAGATTTACTATACCTACAAAAGACCTTAGTATTACTGGACACTGATTAAACCTTTCCAAAAAGTAATAAAGATGATAAAACATAAAATCACCACTGATCTTTACTGATAGAAGTGTGATACTTTTGGTTCTCTGTATTAATTATGTGCTTTAACCCAAAAAAATGCCTCTATCAAACTGATTTTGGGGAAGGTTTCCTTAAATATTTTACTTATAAGATAAAGCATCATCATCTTCTATTCTTGCAAGCGAATATCTGTTCACATCTGTAGAAGAACCATTTATTTACACTGGCACAATGTCAGTACTATCTGCTTATTTTCCTTTTTCAGGATAATAAGACTGAGTGAAATACAATTATGAGGGAGAAATTTTGGAAGGTTTAATGTCCTTACCAATTTGATGTTCCTCTCATCATTTCTCCCTACCACGTTTTTATTCCAGGACGTAAAAAAGAAAAATAGATACGTTGTCTGAGTTTCAGCTTATAAAATTGTGTGGATCTGTAGGTGCTCATTATGGTAAAGATTTGTGGTAGGCTTCTCTGATGACTTTTTGGTCTACTTGGATAGGGGAGGAAAGAAAAACTGTCTTAGGTTAAAAATTGGCCTTTCATTGCTTATGTGGACGGGATGTATTCTTTTCTTCCTTGTGGGCTGCGGCAGCTGGTTAATTTGTTTGTCCAGCTTTAATGGATTTCTAGGTTCTGGAGGACATTTATTGTGATATTCCTGTATTCCTTTAATGATATGTCATTGAGGACGCCATGTCTTTCATCTTTATAAATCTTTCCTTCGCATGATAAATTCGTTTTTCATCTTGAAAAGATTATGCAACCTTTTATCACTCTCTTTGCTTGTCTACTTTTGACAATGAATTCATCATCTTAACAAATGCAGGTGGCTCACTCAGCATATCCTGATTCTCCTCTAGGCCCTGATGCATTTCGTGAATATGAATCTTTGCTCCTTGAAGATTATGAGGAGCATGCTAAGAAATGCTCGACGAAATCCAGAGAGCCATGCAGCAGTGAATTCACTGAAAGTATTGTTCCTGAAGAAGAAGGCTGGTCACAACTATCTTCAATTGAAGATGACGTTTCTGCCTTGGATGACACTTCAAATGCAAGAGGATCTTACGAAGATGATTCAATTGACCACTCAGAAGATGCAGGACAAAAGTTGATTGTTTTTGTGCGTCACTTCCCTTTGATTCTGTGTCCTTTTTCACCACGAGTCTTTGTCCTACCTTCAGAAGGATCAGTTTCTGAAGCCTGCTTATCAACTGAGCATGAGAATTCCATAAGCTTTGGGTTGCCTCCGTTAAGTACAGGGACACCTACCTCTGCTGATGACATTTCTGCTGGGGTAACCCTTAACGCTCAATTTATTTATCATTTGGCCTTGAAGGTATTAAAGCTTCGTCTTTTTCGAATTCACTTGTCTGAGCTCCATTTCTTTAAAGATTTTTTTTGGTTTTGCTATTTCATTTGGTCAACCAGTTGGTTTCTTCTTATAAAACTGAATTTTAGGAATTTACTCATCTGAACTTCATTTCTTATATGAGGGATAATCCTGTTAATGCTAATAAACGTAAAAGTTCAGAGCATGAGAAATCCTGATAAAACAAGACAATAAGAGCTTGCTCTGACACCTTGAGGCTAATTGACATTTCAACATAAAATGATAAATCGATTCAGAATCGTATGACATAAAACAATCCATGGAGGATGCAAAAAAATGTATGAAATCTTCTTTTGGATAATATTTGTGGTACTTAACTTGTACTAAAATATGTATTGAAATTGTCCAGATTTCTGGGTCTTAAACGGCAAGTTCCTTACCTTCTGAACTTCAAAAGAAATACACAACCAGAGACGTCTAGCACTCTTGCTGAAAACAATTTCTTTCATCTGTCGGCTATTTTGAATTCTCATTACTAACGTTATTTTCATTATGCCCGAAACTCTAGTTCAGTCTGTATCACAATCTACTGTATTTCATTCCTCGAGATTCTCTTATTTATCTAAATATGCAGATGGATCTGAAACTTGAAATATTTTCTCTCGGCGATTTTTCGAAAAATGTAGGAAAACTTTTGACCTACATGTCTGGTCTTTATGATGTTGGTCATCGTAAAAGATCAGCCGGGCTTTTACTAATTGACCGCACACTTGATCTTCTTACTCCTTGCTGTCATGGGGACTCACTGGTGGATCGCATCTTCTCATCTCTGCCCCGTAGACAACGGACAACATCTAAAAATCATGTGAGAGCCTCCAAAAGCCAACTTAAAATGGGCACTTTTAAACTAGAGCGTCCTCCTCTTGATGTTCAGATTCCATTAGAAAATATTATAAGGGAAGAAGAGTCGAAAAACTGTAATTTTCAGCTTTTAGAAAGTATACAAGCATTTTTGTATGGGTGGAATGCTACTGACTTGGATACTAAAGTTGTTGAGTTGGCGAAACTCAGTGATAGACTGAAAGATGAAAATTCCTTGCGACATTCTGAGAGTGAGATCCTCCGTGGATCTTTTGTTTCTGCAGAAAATTTTGACAGAACGCCATACATCGAAGCAATACTTGAGCGGAGGACAAAGGATGGGGCAATTTTGATCAAAAAATGGCTGCAAGAAAGCTTATGTCGAGAAAAAATATCTCCAGATACGAAAATTCGTCCTGGCTTTCCATCAAATTCAGAATTGCAAACTCTGGTTAAGCCACTGGCTAAACGGCAGTCATCTTTAGTGAGAAATAAAGGAATCATTCAGCTAGCTGCAGCCACAATACATGCTTTAAATGAACTACATTCTGCTAGTTGGGATGCTTTTAGTAGCGCAGAAAAGATACTGCACGTAAATGCTGGAGACACAAGCCAAAGCCTTGCTGCTCAAATTAGTGACCTCATTAATAAGAGTTCTTTCGTGGGTCCACAAGCACAGAAGCATAACAAAACGGAGGCCTCACGAGGACTAGTTACTCTTCAAGATGCACTGCTTCTGACCATTATTGGATACATATTGGCTGGCGAAAATTTCCCAACGTCTGGTTCTGGTGGTCCTTTTTCTTGGCAGGAGGAGCATTTCATGAAAGAAGCTATCGTGGATGCGGTTCTTGAGAATCCAGCCATGGCAAAACTAAAGTTCCTCCAAGGTTTGTTGGAAGAGCTTGAATCCAATTTAAACAAGATGAAATCGGATGAGAAGAAGGAAGGTCCTTCTAATCAGTTGGATGGTGCTGAGTTTGACGATGATCAATGGGACAGTTGGGGTGATGAAGATGCCGATAAAGATACAAACAAAGAGCAAGCGTTTAGTGATGTGCAGCTAAAGCTAGAGCTTCGAGATAGGGTGGACAATCTTTTCAAATTCCTCCACAAGTTATCCAGCTCAAAGGGAAATACACCTCTGAGAGAGGGGATATCATTCAACTATGATACATATTCAAGTAAAACATTGCTTAGTAAAATTCTAACAAGGGTATTGGGCAAGCATGACATGCCCGGTTTAAAGTACCATTCCTCTACTGTTGGACGACTTTTAAAAAGTGGGTTTGGCCGGTTTGGCATTGGACAGGTAATTCCATTCTGCCTACTATCACTTCATTTTTCTCAAAAAGTTCCGAAGTAAGGTAAATTTTTCTTTTGGATCCTGCAGGCTAAACCGAGTCTTTTGGACCAGAATGTTATTCTGGTCTTTGTTATAGGAGGCATCAATGGTCTTGAGGTTAGTAGGCTAAAACAAATTTTATGCTTCTTTTTTGGTTCTTCATTAGCAACGTGATGATTGATGACTATTATCGATGTTTTGCCAGGTTAGGGAAGCTCAGGAGGCATTGATTGAGAGCGGCAGGCCCGATATTGAATTAATCGTCGGTGGAACAACTTTTCTAACCCCTAACGACATGCGTGAATTACTTTTGGGCGACTGGAGTTGTATTTAAGCTTACCTGTATTATGTATGGCTTTTAGCTGCAAAATGTAGGTGCAAACATGCTGCTTCATACTGTAAGGTGATCCAACTTTTCAATCTTTTTCCTATGGACTTGGTTGAGTAAAATACTACTACTTTTGATTTAACAACATATTGATAAAGTTTGAAAGAAGGGACGCTTCATGTTCTGTCAGTGCTTGAAACAATTTTGTCTTTTTATTGTATTTTTTTATTGTTATTTGTTAAGAATGATGAACATGTTTCTTATGCAAGGAATTGTCCAGTGAGATCTTACCATTTATTTATGTCTTGAAATTTTGCCCATTTGTAAACCATCTTTTCAATTTTTTTTTTCCGTAAACTCATTTTTAATCTCGTATTCACACAATAAAATTTTTTGCATGTAAATTCAAAAAACAAAAAAAAAAATTCTCACTTTTAACCACACATTCTCCAAAAAATCACTATTTCAAAATTTATTTTTCCCAAAAGAAATTCTCTTTAATGCTCATTAAATAAGGGTTTATTCTCATTTTTTCATATACGGAAAAAGTAAAAATTATTTGGTTTGAACCGTAATAGAAAATAGATGCAATCTTATTAATATTTTGCACATTAAAGATCAAATTACAAATATTATTTTGCAATAAAATGAAGAAGAAAGTTTGGACAAAGTGTAAAATTTATAAAAAGTAAAAAGGAATCAGCGATAAAGGAAATACTATCACAAAAAGAAGGTATTTGTCCAAGTGCCCAAGTATTGTCCTACCTTTTCCATAATATATAATATATGAATAATATTATTTATGATTATGATGATAGAATATCGATAATGTGAGAATTCACGTGGAATATTAGTATTGACAGTTTAATTTTTATGAGAGAGTGGACGGAGAGAGATGAAGAAATATGAGGGATAATGGATTAACACATCACATATGTTTCATCATCATAATAATAAATAGCGTTACTTATTATATATTAAATATAAGATCAAGTGAGAATTATTTTTTGGACAATTTTAACCCTATTATAATTCAATTATTTCAATAATACTTTACTTTTCGTTTTTCAATTTATAATAAATGCTACAAAATCTTGTCATGCATAAATTTCGTGTTATTAATTCTCAATTATTAACATTCACATTAATCTAGACTCAATGAATCTTGATGTACATGAATTTATAGTTATTATAGATGAATTTATATTCATGTATTTAGGAATTTCAATGTGTTTAAATTTATATATTTGTAATTAATTCTTATGTACCAAATGTAATATAAAATGTTTATCATCACAAAAATTTAAATTGTAAAAGTTGAGTTTAAAAATACAATTTTATTCTCTTAAATTTTTATTCTAAATTTATTTTCTTCAATCTTCCAATATCAATATAAAAATGTTGAATGTTACCAATACTTAGTTTGAAATCAAATTCTCCCAGCAAATTAGTATCAAATATTACTTTTACAACACTTATAAAGTGTTTCAGAATAATGTACAATGCACATTCAACTATGATTAGTAAAAATAAAAGTAACTTTTAAAATGAAATGACAAAATAGGAGTTTAAAATTAATTTTTCAAAAATTGCATTTTTCTTTCATCAAAATATGGATGGAAATGGGGAAAAAAAGGAAATTTGATTTATCAATCTCCTGACATTTCAATTCTTGGTTCTTTTTCTTGATTTTAGTTTATTTGAGTTCATAATTTTTGGTTAGTTTCTATGTGGGCTTCACTTTTAGCCCTTGTTTGCCCACCAATTTTTTTTTGGAAATAATAATTTTTGAGAGAATGTATGATTAAAAAAGAAGATTTTTTTTATATTTACATGTAGTATTTTTTATTGAAAAATGTATGATTGAAAAGAAGAAAAAGAAAATGTATTAAAATTTTAATGGGGCCAAACATGGGCTAAGAATTCGTGGTTTTTTTTTTTTATATAAAGTTCACGTGACAGCGTTTGGGAATTTCAATTTGTCTTCTAGATTCAGGAGTACATAACTTTAAATACAGGGTACAAGTCTCTAAACTAGTTGTGGTGAACCACCCCAGAAAAATAACGTCAAATTGGCCGTTATCTACGCACACGGTCCGTTATACATATAAGGGATAGCAATGTTGGTCCCCAATCAATTGACATTGCAAGTTGATCCTTAATGTGAGAGAGAGTGCAGAGTCATTCTTAATATATTAAAATTCGCGCACAACAAGTCCTCCTAGATGATTATCCAACCAAATTTGTTAAAATTATAAAATATTGACTAAAAGAAATCTTTAAATATTATCAAAAACTAATTCTTGCAAGAAGCCCGCCCTACAAGCGTGTTCATGAAAATTGTGAGCCTACTCGCTCGAGTCACTTAGGAACCTATTGTTAGTCCTATATATAATCAATAATAAGTATTAATTTAAGTGATAGTAAACTACTCATTCATTTTTCAAGAAATCGAAAAATGCATGCTAATTTATTGGACAATGAATCAGTGATGTTCACTGTTACCTAGGCTATATAGGAAAAAGAAAAATAGTCAACTTAACGCGACATGTACATCACATAATTATTTACCAATAAATGAAATGGTGAGATTTAATTGGATCAAAATCTCATTAATCAAATAATTTCTCTACTTATATTTTGACATCTCATCATTATATAAAATATTATGAGCAATAAGCATTTTTCAACACGAAATATGGCACACACAAGCTTATTTTACAACGTTGAGCACTAGCTTGCTCTCTTTCTTAGTTCAGAGACCAACAGAGCAATTTGTTCTATACATAAACCTCTGAACCTGTAAACTGTATTCCAATTCGGCGGCCCCGTTAAACAATTCACTCTCCTTCTCTGCTACTTCCTCAATTTCACGCTTTTAATATGCGTTTTATTTAATTTTTTTGATTTTCATTTACTTTTGATTGCATATACAACTTGTTTCCAAGTAGATCTTCATCTTTTTTTCTGTTAATTCGTCTTTGTTTTTGGTTTCTAGGTTTTAATTCTTAAAGCTTCGATTTTTTTAGTTAATTTTGATCTGATGAATAATGAATTAAAGATACACATATTTGTACATATTGACTAATTAACTAGGGCTGAAAAATCGGCTTCTATTTGATGATTGGATGGCGGAGACTCGGCGCTACGCACTCAATGCTCAATTAGGTAATTTTTCTTTTAATCCTCTCTTATTAGCTGTTACTTTCTATTTCTTGTCAATGTTGTTGTTTTTTTTTAAACTTGAAGATCCCTTTAATCATTTTAAAAATGTTGGTACCTGCCCTGTTGTATGAAATTTGAGCCCTTGGACTATATACATGATTTGAAGTAATAATCATCTAAACTAAATGGAATTGGGTCGAAACCGTACATTTATTTTCTACTGAATTGTAATTGAACGTGCAGAAATAATGAGCATAAAATAAAAAGAAGAAATAATTTTGAAAATATGAATCAACATTTTCATGTATCTTGGTTTTGTTTTGTCATGTTTGATTTTATATCAAGCCTCATTCTGAATAAAAGTATGGAAATTTTTGTTGGTGAAAAATTGTATAAATTTTTTCATTGATTAGTTCTTGGAAATATTAACTATGTAAGGACCTTTACTAAAGAGGCAGGTGTAATGCTTATGTTATCATTGTTATTCTTTGCTTTGTTCTATACTTACCAAACACTTCTATTAAGCTTCTCTCAGGATTTATCTTGCTGAAATTTTTATGATCAGTTTTCAGTTTTAGATGGATAAAAATATCTTATTTCTACATTTCAATGAGCTTAAGATAAATTCAGACGTTCTTGATTAACTCCAATATCCTTATGACATAGTTGGCAGGAATGATTCAATAGTATTAGAGTGTGTTTAGAAAGAAAGAGAAGTTAAAATCTTAACATTCTACTATTTGGTCATGTTACAGTTCTATTTATGTGTCTTGTATTACCAATGTCCTCATTGCTGAATTTTTTTTCATTCATGTAATCTGCTCTACTCATGTTGCTCGCATAACTGTACCGCTGTTACTCAGATCATTACTCTAATATACCTTAAAACAATAAATTCGACATTGAGAAGTTGAGAGTGAAAGTATAGGGTGTTACTTCATGATGGGGAGCCAGATAAACTGATTGGATCAAGATTTATAGAGACTTTATGTTGAATTTAGCATTAAGGAGATATGGGAACATGGAATATGATTTCATGATGATAGGAGAAAGTTGAATTCATTGACCAAAAATCTGAATTCTCCAAGTATTATTTTATTGAAAATGCCAAATGGTGAAGTTTTTGTTCTGGAAGGGGTTAATGATTTGACTTTAAAACGATTTAAACTGTTGCATAAACTAGGACGTGATGCCTTCTATACCCTATATTTTCTTTTGAAATTCACACATGAACTGATCGCTTGTTTTATTCTATTTCCCCCTTCTTTCCACAAGAGAAAGCCTTCTGAACTCATATCTCTGGATTGATTAACTGAGTCTGTTGTTTAATGCAGATATTGGGCAGATACTTTTGGAAGCACAACACCGCTGGCTTCGTCCTACTGAGATTTGTGAAATTCTTAGTAATTATAAAAAATTCTGCATTACTCCGGAGCCTCCTAATAGACCTGCAAGTATGACTCTTATGCCATTTTTAACATAATATCAGTATCAGTTTGTGCTCTGAAAAACACCTGGCTCTATCTTTGTTCCCTCAATTCTACTCTGTTGAGTTAATTTCTGCAAGATTTAGACCTTTTTTTGACTGGTTTCTGTAGTAACATAAATTTGTTTCTTTGGTATGAGTTAATAAAGTACTGCTTATTCATCTTTCAAGGGACATATGTAACTTGTGCTTCCTATCTTGTAATGTGATGTTCTGATCTGCACTGAGATTATATCATCAGCTTGTGCAATTTGTATTTTACAAAATTCATTTTTTTTGGGTGTATCCAATGAGCCTATGCATCTTTTCTAGAAGGTTTTATTCAACATCTGCTCATTTTGTAGGTTACTCCATTCAGTGGTCCTCTTTCATTGCCATGTTTCACCTTCAAGTTATGTAGGCTAGAAAAAATTGTGATGATTTTCTTATGTACTTTTAGGTGGTTCCCTTTTTCTTTTTGACCGGAAGGTGCTGAGATACTTCCGGAAAGATGGTCATAATTGGAGGAAGAAGAAAGATGGAAAGACAGTGAAGGAGGCTCATGAAAGGCTCAAGGTAAGTGCCGGGTGATATTGCTCTGCTTTATGGACTTCAATTTTTCTGGTAGGAATCTGAAAAATTGCACTGGCAGTTTATTGTGTTGATACTTCAATACTTATGTATCTAGAGCTCTATATTTTTTTTTTCAGGCTGGAAGCATTGATGTATTGCATTGCTACTATGCCCATGGAGAAGATAATGAAAATTTCCAAAGGCGTAGCTACTGGATGCTTGAAGAGTAAGTTCTAAAGTTTTGTCTGCTTTTATTGAACTTTTTTCCATTGCAAAAGATTATGACCTTCAATTTTGAAAGGATAGGAGGTGATATTTTAATAATTATTCAAGTTTCTGTTGCATTTTACAAGTTACATGCTTGCAGCTTTTTATTTTTTAATCCTTTTCATTCATGAGGATTGCAGAATTTCCCTGCTGTGTGCCACAAAAATGATTAAAACCTTACTTGTCCAACTATTATAAGTTGTTAGGTTCATTTGGGAACGATTAGAGTCTATAAATTGTGAAATTGTTGTTTTTTCTTGTTGAAAAATTCTCCAAATAATATTCCCACGGGTGCCTGGCCTTCTTTTCTCTGTGTTTGTGCTAAAGGTGCAAAGTGGGTTGGGCTACCTATTGTGCCAGCAAGACTGAGGAAAAGTCCTGGCCGTGGGGGGCCAAGGATGCTTGGCCTGCATCCGCCTTTTCTCTGTTGTGCTTGATATTTTGGCTTATTTTTGTACTAAAAATAAGCCAAATTTTGGAAAATCCACTCATGGTACAAGTGGTACAGCAAAACACACACGCACTATTGCTGTACTTTTACCTTTCTTCCTTTTATTCTTCCAGAAAAGTCTCACATTCCTTCCTTTCCCTCGTTCTTCCACACACAAAATTTTGAACCGTGACAGGCACATCATGGGACAGCTGAACGTGACATGGCCCACATTACACCTGTGGTTTATGCTTGGATGATATCTATTTATTCGTAGAACTGTAAACGTGTGATGAAATAAGTTAATTCAGAATTCTAGAAAAAAGCTATAGTTAAGACAGTTAGGCAGGATAGTGGATACATTTAGCTAGAGTTGGAAAATGGGAGCCGCTCGGCTCTTGAAAACACGAGCCGCGAGCCGCTCGGGCTCATCAAATGACGAGCCTGAGCTCGTGGGTTTAAGTGCTAAGCCGGCTCGGCTCGGTCCATTGCTATGACTACATTTAACCCCCTGTTCATTTTTTGCTAAAAATTAAATTTTTACTAGATTTGGATAAAAGTTGATGAAATATGTAGTTTAAAAGTTGATAAAAGTTGTGAATCCCATGAAATGTGTGGTTGAAATTGAATTTGTTGAAAAATGACTTTTAGAAAATGGGAACCATACAGGGGCTTAATTTTACTTATGAGCATGTATGCTTGTTATCGTTATGTTTAATTCATGATTCAGTTTCTCACACAGTTTTCTATAATCCTGTACGTTTACCAAGAGGTTCTTGTAGGAATGCTAAATTTTGTCTTCTACTACCACTTGCACTCCTTTAATTTGAATTAGAATTTCTCAAAATTTGTGAATAATGATTTGTTTCATTTATGCAACCACTATGTGTGTGCATGCACCTATAAAGTGTCTTTTTTTTTGTTTTTCTAAATTATGTACGTGTTGGTCATGTACGTGCATTTGCACATCTACACTGATTAAGGATGTGTGGGATTCTTTTAATGAGGTACTAAAATATTATAGTTTATCATACACTCACATTTTAAATGCCACAAATGACCTTATATGAATGTATATCACTATACTTGGGCTTCAAGGTTTCACAACTTCTACTCATTTTTCTTCTTATTGTTGTGCTTTTCCCTTGGAGGATTTCTGATTCTATTTATATGGCTGATTTCTGCCCAGGGAGCTATCTCACATAGTTCTTGTACACTACCGGGACGTAAAGGTAATGATCCATTCCTGTCATTCTTATTTGTCAAGTTGACTTGCATATAATTGAATAGTTTTCAGCAAGTCCAATAATAAAAAAGTTGGTCGTCTTTTGCAAATTTGACTTAAACTGCAGGAGATTTGATATATCCTCAACAATTTGAAGGTTTAAAGCAGAATTTAAATTATGAAATAAAATCTCATATCCGAAGTAACTTCTATGAATTCAAGGACTATCTGTAGACTCTGTTCTTTAAATCGTAGTTATAGTTAGTTTCTATGTTATTATGCCACTCATGCCATTACCCCAGTCGACACAAAAAAAAAAAACCTGACATGACACGGTCTGCCTGTTCAATCCTTCGGAAGAAGACATGACTCCTCGACTCCCACCAATTCTCTAGCATTAGGCTACCACTACAATTTCTAACAAAAAAATACCGAGATTTGCTTTCATTTTTGTAATTTATCAATAATAATGCCTTCATTACTATAATTTTTCCGATTTTCAATTTACATAGGACATCTTCAGAATATTCTAATATTAACATAACTAATCTAAAATAGTGGTGTATTCTAATATTAACATAACTAATCTAAAATAGTGGTGACCGTTGTCCATATCCAAATTCCTATCTGGGTCTTCATCATTTGTATCTTTCCATGGTTCCTTAGTATGTTTATAGAGCTGTCATATTTCAAAAATTTATGTAATGTTATTTTGCAGGGAAACAGAACAAATATCAGTCGAAATAGGGAGGCTGAAGTTATTCATGGTAGCCAAGAAACTGAAGAAGAAATACACAATTCTGAGGTGGATAGCCCTGTATCTTCAAAATTTTACCGACGTGATTATCGAGGAACATCACAAGTTACAGATACTACTAGCCTGAACAGCGCTCAGGCTTCAGAGTACGAAGATGCTGAATCAGGTTTAGTTTTGTACGTTTGTTGTGTTTTAAGCGCAATTTATTACAATTTGTGAATCTATAATGAAGATTTCACATTTTCTGTTTTCCATATATAGAAAAGTTACTATCAGAAATAATTTTTTCATTAGTCATCACATTAATGTTTGCAAATGCAGCATACAGCCACCAAGCAAGTCCAGGATTCCAGTCTTTTCATGAGTTACAGTCCCCTGTGATACAGAATTTGGGAGAAAGTTCTGTTCCTTATTATCCAGTCCCTGCACCAAGTAATGTGTTGTGGTCATTTATTTTGTTCTTTATCATAGCATTTCTCCATAGTTCAAAATTGATAAGTTGTTTTAACTTTTGTGGTCAATTGGACAGTATAAGCCATATTGTATATACATTTTTACATTTTAGTTTGAAAAAGTTTTCAGATATTAGTATCTGATGTGAATTTATTACTATATTAGTATGTTCCGCAAAAAATAAAAAATGTTAATAAGAAGTTATGCTCATATAGCTATTATATGCTGAAAGATAAGTTCACCAAAGTATGAATGTTTGAGTATATTTTCTGCTTTCATGTTCATTTGTATCGGTAATAATCCAGTACCTTTACAGATAATTATCAAGGACAACTTACAGCTAGTTCTGTTATGAGTTTTGAATCAGTCACAGGAGAGAGAGTTACAACCCCCATGGATAATGGTTTGGCACATGAGATTCACCAAGACCTTCATTTCCCATCTTGGGAAAATGTCAAGGAAAGCAGTACCGCAGGCTATCAGTCTCTCAATGTTCAGCCATCCATTTCTTCGTCCCAACCTAGTAGGATGAGTATGATGCTGGGCCAAGAAAATGAACTCCTGGGGCAAGTTTTTAATGGTGTTTTTGGTAAAAAGCAGGACTTTGGAAGCAATCTGGACGGCTTTGAAGAGTGGCAGGTCTGGTACCAATGAAATATTATATATGTGCTTACTCTCTCTACTATAATAGGAGTCTTCAACGGTCGAACATGCCCTCATAGGGTATGTTTGGATTTGTTCAAAAACAGTAAAGTTACTTTGGAATAAAAAAATTTCTCAGTACATGTTTCGATAACTTACCTCAGTTCTTACTCTTAAAGGAAAAAAGTTACTTTTTTGTAAGTAATTTTACCTTAAGGGTAACTTGCTTATCTACTTATTGGAGATTTTTTAAGCTTATCCAAAAATCTATATATAGTGAATGAGCCATGTAAGTTAGCAGACTATACCCCATCTATATCTGCCCTTTACCAGATCTCGTGTGACGTGGTATAAGTAGGTAATAGGTGACCTGAGGCTGAGGAAGACCCTTCGAGTGTATAGGTTCATGGGATGGGGTGGGATGGGATGGGATGGCTAATGCTTTAGCTAGAAGTAGGTTAACTTGCTCTGTGATAATTTTATTACTTGTTAGGTACATTTGTTCATCGGAAATCGTTCTTAAAAGACGTTGGTTTTGTTGTTTAAAAACGGAATCCCATTTGCATGAAACAATACTGAGGAATCACTTCAGGAACTAGAAATAATTAATTTTATAGTGTTCTTTAAGTTACAATATAGCATCATCTGGGTGAAAGTTTTGAATTTAAGGTATTGCAAAAAAAATCTTAGTGCTTTCATTTATGGCCAAAATTTTCGAGACTTTTCGAAACATTTTAGTTTTAAATTTAGTAAAAGAACTGCTAAATAGTTTTGGAACTAAACTTTTAAATATAATTAATTTAGGGAGCTTCCTTGTATGACAGTCAATCACAGTGAACCCATATTATTTAAACTCATTTTCATCTCAATATGATGAGATAGAGTTGCTATTTAATAGCCATTATTATTTTAACTAAAAAGTAATGCAAATTTTTTTAATGGACTCTCTGTGCATTTATGAAAATATTCAAAAAAGCTTCATTTTTCAGGTTTCTTTTCTGTTCATGGAAATGAAAATAAAACTTTAAACCATCTATAATTAATAGCAGCTGCAAGTATTTATAAAGTTTAATGTCTAGATTTAGCCCTGGTTTGACAACCATTATTTGGGACAAACAATGTTTTGAATAGTGGTTTTCTGGAGAATGTGTGGTTAAAAAGTAGGAAAAAGTTTTTGGTTTACATGCAGAATATTTTATTATGTGAATGTTTGGTTGAAAATGAGTGTGGAAAAAAGATTTTTTCAAATAATGGTTGCGAAACAGGGGCTTATTAGGTTGTGAGCTTGTTCACCAAACTACTCTGCAAATGATTTCTTTTGCCAATAGTAATTTTTCTGATTTCGAAATTCAAACAGACTACTGAACGTGATTCTGCACGCTTACCTTGGTCTATGGTTCATAAGTCGCATCAGGATTCTGGATGTGATACTGCTTCCAACCAAAATAATGTTACACACATTGAGCTGCATGACTCCATGGGGCCTATTGATACATATCCAGCTGAACAAAGTGAACATCCTGTACAGAATCGTCAAATGCAATCTTTGAATCTGGAAGTAGGGAGTTCCCTAAAATCAGAGTCAGATGGCAACCTGAATATGGAGAACAAGGCCAATTATCCAGCCTTAAGACAACATCGCGTAGATGGTGTTTTAAGAGAAGAACTGAGAAAGCTTGACAGCTTTGACCGCTGGATGAGTAAAGAACTTGGAGATGTTACAGAGTCACATATGCAGCCTAGCTCTGGGGCATATTGGGAGACTGTTGACAGAGAAGTTGGAGTTGATGATGCTGGCATCTCTGCTCAAGTGCCCTTGGATAACTACATATTAGGCCCCTCTCTCTCCCAAGATCAGCTGTTTAGCATTATAGATTTCTCGCCAAGCTGGGCATATGCTGGTTCAGAAAATAAGGTGCGTTGGCAAATGCTTCAGTCCAAAATAGCACTTTGATTTCTCAGATGTTTCAGCTCTAACTACAGTTGCTAAATATCACGCTGATTGTACATTACTTCGAAAGTAATGATTATAGTATATTTTAACTTTTGTGTTTTACGGTCAGGTGCTTATTATGGGAAGATTCTTAAAGAGTCAAGAAGAGGTGGGGAAGTATAAATGGGCATGCATGTTTGGCGAACTGGAAGTTCCCGCAGAGGTTATAACAGATTCTGTTCTTCGTTGCCATACTCCCTTGCATGGGAGTGGAAGGGTTCCATTTTACATAACATGTTCGAACAGGTTAGCGTGCAGTGAAGTGCGAGAATTTGAATTCCGGAATAGTGCCGTTCAAGACATAAATGTTACCAAATTAGGAAGTTCCAACTCTAACGAAAGTCTTCTACACATGAGATTTGGGAAATTGTTGTCTCTGGGATCTGTCACCCCCCAAACTTCTCGTGTCAATAGCAAAGCTGAAAATTCTGATTTGTGCAGTAAAATCAGTGCATTGCTGAAAGATGATGCTGAGTGGGAACAAATGTTAATTACCACACAGGATGAATTCTCACCGGAGAAGATAAAGGATCAGCTACTGCAAAAGCTTTTAAAGGAGAAGTTGCATTATTGGCTTCTCCAGAAGGTCACTGAAGGCGGAAAAGGCCCCAGTCTTTTAGATGAAGGTGGTCAAGGTGTGTTGCATTTTGCAGCTGCTTTAGGTTATTACTGGGCTATGCCACCCACAATAGCTGCAGGTGTTAGTGTCGATTTCCGGGATGCAAATGGATGGACGGCGCTACACTGGGCGGCATATTATGGCAGGTATGAATCATAATGTCATACATCGTGTCATAAAAATGTTTCAAAGCTGATTAAGTTCTTCAGTATTAAATCATTTGACATGAACTTGCATCTATTGAAAAATCTTAATTTTATCCTTTGCTATGGTGTCTTTTTGCTTAAATACTTTCAATATCAGAGAGCGTACAGTGGCTTTCCTGATCTCCCTAGGCTCAGCTCCAGGAGCATTGACGGATCCCACCCCCAAATACCCTTCAGGAAGAACTCCTGCAGACCTAGCATCCAGCAATGGACACAAAGGAATTGCCGGTTATCTTGCGGAATCTGCCTTGAGCTACCACCTATTTTTGCTTAACTTGAAGGAAACCAAAGAGGGTGATAGCGGAGAAAAAGCTGTAGAAACAGTTTCTGAGCGGACTGCAACTCCAGTCAGTTATGGTGACTTACCGCATGGCTTGTCAATGAAAGACTCATTAGCTGCTGTGCGAAATGCAACTCAAGCTGCAGCTCGAATACATCAAGTCTTCAGAGTGCAATCCTTTCAGCGAAAGCAGCTAAAAGAGTATGGGGATGGTGAATTAGGAATGTCAGATGAACGTGCTCTTTCACTTCTAGCTGTAAAAACCAGCAGGTCAGGACCACACGATGAACCAACTGCTGCAGCTATACGGATACAAAATAAATTCCGCAGTTGGAAAGGAAGAAAGGAGTTTTTGCTAATCCGGCAGCGAGTTATTAAAATTCAGGTGTGATGCATTATTACTTATGTTAAAAGTTCAAGATGATCATGTTATTATCTTTCTTCTATATTTTAGTTATAAGGTTCTATTCTGAAATTCTAATTTTTGGCTATTATTGTAAAAGGCCCATGTGAGAGGACACCAGGTGAGGAAGAACTATAAAAAGATAATCTGGTCTGTCGGAATTTTGGATAAGGTCATTTTGCGTTGGCGGCGAAAAGGACGGGGACTGAGTGGATTCAAACCCGAATCACCTGCTGCAGGCACTAGCATGCAAGTAACAGAAGTAAAGGAGGATGAGTATGATTTCTTTAAAGAAGGTAGAAAGCAAACAGAGGAGAGATTGACTAAGGCTCTAGCCAGGGTGAAATCCATGGTTCAATATCCAGAGGCTCGGGATCAATATCGCAGATTACTGAATGTTGTCTCAGAAATGCAGGAAAAAAAGGTACAACTATTTTGTTACTCATCTGTATAACACTTGGGCACTTACAATCTGTAATAGTATCATCAACAATATAAAGCTCTTTTAGGCTGCCCCCAACCCCTCCCGCACAGAAGCACAAAGAATTCAAGGGGAAAAAATGAAAGTAAAAATAAAAATCCAATGTTGACTTTGCATATGTATAAAAATAAAAAAAGGTCCTATACCAAACAGATAATTTAGGTAGTTTTAACTTTTTCTGGTCGTTCTTACTTATATTGGATTATAAGATAGATTCTCTCTTGGCTCCGAAACTCCCCCATCATTCGCTTGTAAACTTTCTTTGTTCGGGTGGTTTAAGAATTGTTTGGGAATGTTTAGGATCATGTTTTGGGAATCCATGCTTTCAGAAGAGCTCAGAATTTGAAACATCACTCAAATAAACTGCCAACATCAAGTTTATAATGTGTATATTACGCTTCGTCTCTGAAATTTAATCTGATTTTCTTGACTGCAGGCTGCTTGTGACAAGATCTTGAACAATCCAGAAGCTGATTTTGATGATGATTTGATCAACCTTGAAGCCTTGTTGGATGAAGACACCTTCATGCCTATGGCATCTTAAACTTGTCCACATCACTTTATCCTTTGTAAAATCTCCACATAGCTCAGTTAACAGGTCAAATTGCATAATTATGTTGCACTGGTTGCTCGTAAATTAGATTTGATCGATTGGTTTAAGCTTATACATGTAGTGGCGAGAACTGATAGGCAGAGTCGGTACTGGTGTTAAAGATTAACTCTTATGTATTTATGTACATTGGTAAGTAGTAATGCTAATGTGACATCTTAACATCTCTCCATGTGTTACACAATTTTGCTTTTAATAGAATGAAAGCTGCCACATTACATTAATGCCATGTTTCGCGAGGAGGTATAAAGGTGATTGAGACCGTATTTACATAAAAGTGAGCTCACTAAATGACTATCTTTTGGCTCTTATGAATAACAAGCAAACCCTTTCATTTTGTTTTTTGGCCATACAATGCACGTAATTTTTCGTGAAGCGTAGTACCATAAAGTTGGTTCTTCCAAGCTAACATGCGACACTCAGCTCCTCTATAGTGCAACTAGAGCTTGACAAGAAGCTCTCTACTATGAAGTTGTAGGTTTTACAAATGAAAGCAGACTCATAGGATATCAATATTTTCACACCAAGTATATGGTTGAATTATTATCATACAACCAGTTATTTGCCATTTCATTACAAATGGTGTTAGTACAGCTGCTGAAAATCCTGATATGCTCAGACGGCAAATTGTAAAATGCCACAAGGCCTCACAGAAGTCATTTCAATAATCTGACTTGCTCATAGTGCCCATAACTCAACAAAGAGGCTGCAGAAATGCAATTACAAATATTGATTCGCACTGCTCTTTGTAGAAAAATTGACAACTTCATCCTTCTTCGTGCAGAGCAGGCTGAGCAGCAGCCAAACCAACATGAAGAATATTTTGATTTCCCGAAGAAAAGAGAGGGCGCATCAAAGGCACTGCGAGTGAACTAGCCAGAGAGAACGAGGCAAACTTGCAACAAGATGTACACTGTCCAACCCTTTCTTCCCAACCTATTCTACTGTAGATGACGCTATCACAATAAGAAGAAACCTCAACCTGCTAAACACATCAGCCACAAAAGCTGGAAATCATTTCCCTTGAATCTGAAAACAAAATTAGAGTTCATAAATAAATACATCTTCTTCTCCTTATTGTTGGAAGAATGAACTGTTGGCTTCGATCATCACTGTACATGGTAGATTCTCCAAGTCATATCAACCTGCTTGATATTAAGAAAAGTTTCCAATAAATTATAGGAAGGTGATGGTGAAGAACAAAGAACGTCAAATTGTTAAAAAAAAGAGACCAAAAATTGGAAAAGTTGAAAAGATTCAAGACTGACTTCATTCTTTCTTAATAAAGACTCGTACTATACTTTTGTCTAAAAAAAAGTTGGAACCCCAACTTTGAGGGTCCCCCACTGCCCCGCTCTTAAAGCATTGTGGATGAGGTAAATCGCGGAATGTGCCTCAGCAGGCCAAGGTACAGAGCTGTCATACTGGTGCCCATAAAGTGTCCAATTTCATACTTTGTAAGAAGCAGGAATCGAACCATCACACTACGGTTGACAGCTCAGCAAAAACTACCTAACTCATGTTCTTTGCACACTGAGCTATGCCCCGAGGGGCTACTATGCGTGTCTATATTAAACCAGAGGTCGGCCAAATGATTTTTTCAATTTAACTTTCAACGGCATCGCCACCCACCAAAAAACAAACCCCACAAAAAAAAAAGTGATATCCTAGATTAATATCGAGCCATGAAAATGATTCAACAAAAGACAACAACAAATTTACTATTTTACGTCAAGGAATACGTGGAGTTACTCCAAGTATAGTTCTAACAGACATAAATGCCTATAATTGATTAGAGATAACAAGCTATCGGAGCCCCTATGAGGATTATACTCAGTAACATATCTTTGGTTAACAAATATATCTAGTATCCACTCATTATCCAAATTATAGAAAATGAATTTGAATAACAAGTATGAAGTGCGTTGTTATCTTAGGAGGCATTTTAACACATTTTCCTTCATTTTTATTTCGATAAAGATTCACTTTTGTGAACTTGGGAGTAAAAAAAGTAAATTAAAGATAAATGAATTATAATTACCCTATCTACTAAACAGAAAAATTAATTTTACAGGTCTGCTTGGGAGTTTCGAGATACCAGTTATGAACATTTTTTAAATTACCGATTTTGAGCGTTATGAGCGGATCGATTTTGCATGGGTTTAGTCGCGATTTTTTAAATTGTCCAACATATGCATAAAAGTTTATTAGTTATCGGTTCTGAAAGTTTTTTTTTTTAAATAATAAAATTATATATATGTCACTTTGAAAATTTTCAATTTATAATTTCTTATATAAATTTTTTTTACTTATAAATGATAGTTTACTTATATGTAATTTGTTTACATACAAGTTAATATTTAACTTTAAATTTACTTAAAATTTTAAGTTTGTATTTTTTACTTAATTATTTTATAATTATAAGTTAATTTTATATTTTTAAATAATTTTAAGTGAATTTTTTACATACAAGTAACTTTTTTCTATTTTATAGTGAATTTTTGTCTTATTCGTAGTATTTTTATTTTATAAACAATTTTTTTTACATAAATGTAATTTTTATTTATGTAATTTTTAAAATTATAATGTAATATTTCTTTTCTTATAAGTAATATTTTTTATAGGTATGTTTTATTATAATATTTTTTTTGCTTATTATAAATATTTTTTTAAATATATTTTTATTTACAATTTATTTTTGAAGAAAATATGTTGGTTGAAAATAATTATTGTATAAAGGGTAAATTTAGAAGAGAATATGAAAAATGGTGAAAACCCGTTGATTTGATAGATGGAGATAATCGATCAAAATTACACTACACTGACTTTGAGTGATTTTTAAACTATCCAAAATCATTGCCCAAAAACCTTGCAAGCACTAGTTTTCCAACCCTTTATCAAGGATTGCCGCCCAACTTCCCAAGCATGCCCAAAATGATGAATTAAATCCTATCAAATGCATAACTTGACTCTGAACAGAAGCAATTATGAGTATCTTGCTTGTTAAATGTGAGACTAGTCCATCCAATAACAAGAAAACCATAGGAAGTTTAAAAAATAAACCACGCAATCCAAGTATAATGAAAATGCGACATTTATCACAAAAGAATTTGTCCTCGGCATCGGTGGAGCTAAAAAAATTTGTTATAGTTCCGAGTTCAGTTCTTTGGTTTCATCCCTTGCATCTTGTTTCAGTACCCTGAAAATCGCCCATTAACAATAAGGTCTCTAACTAGTTGGTTGATGAACACAAAAGCAGAACTAGTGAGAGCAAAATCAATGCACCATTGAGGCTAAAAGTAGTGCTAAGAAAAAAGAATATAAAAACCAGTAATTAGAACAAGCTCGACGAATAATATCATCGGAATCATGCACTCGCACTTCATATAGAAGTGTGCCAACAACTCAACATAAAATGTAAATTGTAGGCCCCGTTTGGTACACATTAAAATTTTCATTCTCATTTTTCTACTCATTTTCAACCACACCTTTTTCAATAAAATAATATTTTTCATCACATCAATAACTTTTCTTTATTTTTCAACCACACATTCTCCATCAATCTACTATTCCAGAATTCATTCTTCCAAAATAATGTGGTTCAAGCACTAGTTTTTAAAATAAATNAAATAATGTGGTTCAAGCACTAGTTTTTAAAATAAATGGAACATGTACGAAACAGAAAAATGAAGTAATATCGAGTATACACATTCCATTCCATCATGATTCTTGCAGTTTTCCCCTTTCGGGTGAGTAATTAAAAAATAAAAATAATATCAAGAGGAGAGTGTAGTTGAGAGGGGAATGAAGCAAGAGCAAATTATTGGAAATGGGTCAACTTTAAGT
>CAIGRP010051750.1:0-10438 GCA_903798385.1 Fraxinus cuspidata
TCTTCAGATTTCAATTGCCTTTTTTTTAACAGCCCCCTCTCTTATATATATATATATATATATATATATATATATATATATATTAGTTTCTATATAAAATATTAGTTCACATCATCTTTATGTGACATTTTGATTGAAAACCCCCGTAGCATTTCAATTTTTAATGTAAAAATTTAATACAACAAAATTATACTGACATATTTATTATTATCAAATTGAAAAAAATATATTAGCAAAAGCATTCCTTTGTTGTTTTGGTATTTTTCTATCATTTAAAAAAAAATTGTAAGATGTAACACAATATCTGTATCCAAAATTTGGATAATTTTTAAACGTATCCCTATATCTAAAACTATAAAATAAGAAGGATCCAACTCCTAGATGTGTATCCATATCGAACACTGGCACTACGCCCGAGCATAATAGTTTAAATGGGTAAACCGTGCTTCTCTCCCCTAACATTTACCTTATGTGTACTTTTATCCTAGTCTTTATTTCTTGACACTCATATCCTCAATCTTCAACAAATTAGAGTCGTTGTCCTCTATAATAGTCTCTATCTAAACTTACTGTCAATTTGACTTGAAATGTCAACTTTGCCCTTAAATATTATAGGAATATATCTAGCACAAAAATTTCTCGAGCACCCCTACACTGAGAGAAGCCAATTTCAATTGACAGCCTACAAAGCTAGACAATCTGCATCGGACATGGCACGATATTCGGATTCAATCGATGATTTAGATAAACGGGCCTACTTTTTACTCTTCCAAGAAATCAAATAATCACGAAGAACCATATACGAACCCGTAACAGAATGACGAGTATCTGGACATTTCGCCGAATCCGTATCACTAAATGCATCAAGACAAAGAGGAGAGCCAATGGGGGAAAATATCCACGGCTAGGGATACCTAAAGATTTCGAATGGTGCGACGGACAACATCAGTACTGAAAAGTCACGGAGCTTGCATGAATTGGCTTGCTAGATGGAAGATAATTGAGACTGCCAACTAATTGACGAAAAATAGTGAGATCAGGAATGAGATCACTCTTTTCACGATGATTCTTTACATTGACTTCCAGTGGAGTATCAACAAAAGAAGAATCATGAAGACCAAGCAAAGTGATCAGATCTTTGGATATATTTGTGTTGTTTCAAGAATATACTCGTGGAATCAGCATGTACTTCCAAACCCAAAAAATATGTAAGGGGACCAAGATCCTTCATATGAAATGTACCCTATAGATGCTATTGGAGTCGATGGATCAACTCAGAATCCGTACCAATAATGACAATATCATCCACGAAGACAAGTAAAACAACAATACTAGTGGATGTCTTGCAAAGAAATATAGAGGAGTCATACTGGTTTTGAATAAAAGAAAATCGTAGCAAAATAGATCGAAACTTCTCAAACCATGTCCAAGAAGCATGTTTTAAGTCATAAAGATACCGTTTTAATTTACATACTTTTGAAGGAGAGGAAAAGAAGCTTGGAGGTGTGACATAATATCCTCCTTAAGATCACCATGAAGAAAAAAGTTTTTGATATCCATCTGGTGTAGAGGCCATCCTTGAGAGGCAGCAAAAGAAAGATCAGTGTATAATGTAGTCATCTGGGGTAATGGAGCAAATGTCTCCTTATAATCCACCCCATACTCCTATCTATACTCAAGAGCCACCAGACGAGTCTTATAATGATCCAAGGTCTCATCAGAGTGAAATTTGATCGAATAGACCCACTTATACTCAATATCCTTGACATTAGATGGGCAAGGAACTATGTCCCAAGTTGATTTTCCCAAAGTGCATGGAGTTCTTCATCCATGGTATTCCGCCAACATTCATGTTCAGTGGCCTTGAAATAACTAGTAGGTATAAGAATAGATGACAGTTAGTGGCAAATGATGAATGAGTAAAACCATACCTATTCGGGGTCGAGAAACTCGAGTAGAACATCAAGGACCTAGGTCAGGGGACACATCAAACTCAAATGTCAACTCAAGGTCAAGAGGAAGAGGCTGAAGTGATCGACATCTCTCATATACAAGGGGCGTAAGTGGTCGACATCTCTCATATACAAATCCCGGTTTGAACCTCTCAAGATGAGAAGTCAAGCTATCAAAATATGGAAGAATACTAATTTCAACACGAGTAGGAAAGAAAGGTAGATGCTAAAAGAAATTAACATGACAAGAAATGAGAAATCTATTAGAGTATGGATCATAGCAAACATAGTCTTTGTGCAAAATATTATAACATACAATTTTAATATGGGCTGAAAATTGAATCTCAACATGTCATAAAAGTCTTGAAAGCGGAAAATACCTCAGATTTGAAACAGAGAAAATAGATGTATGTATATCGACTCTAATCATTAATCTATTTTCAGCACGATTAGCACAAGAAGGAAAATGAAGAATCTTAATCTTTCTTGATTTCACGAGAACAATTAAAGCACAGCTTAGGAGAAGAATTGATATTATTGCTCAACAAACCAGAATTTAACAAATGAGACAGATGGCCAAACGTTTGTGCCGGACTTTTTTTAACTATTGTACAAGCCAAAGATAAGCAATTAGGAATAGGAAAATATAAAGGAAACAGTCTTCCAATTTTAGGCCATTCGCTTGTATCTTCCTCGACACCCCCATCATGCACAAGACAACCACCATGAGAGAAATGAACATCACAGTTTTTATCAACTAATTGACCCATTGAAATAAGACTCGCAGACAAATAAAGGATATGTAAACGTCACAAAAAGCAGAACTAATGTTGCCAACAACATCAATATCTAAATGATTCCCATTAGATATTTGAATATTAGTGAACATTGATATGGACGTATATCACAAAGACCATCGGAGGAGCTGGTCATCTGATTTGAGGCATCAAAATTAACTAATCAAGGCTGAGATGAAATATGATGATTACCTTAAAACCCCAAAGCAGAGGAAGCAGATAACATTATTTGTTGTACCATTTTAGGAGTAAGAATCGATTGCCCAGCAGTAGGATATATGGATGGGGATACCTCGGGA
This sequence comes from Fraxinus cuspidata, assembly GCA_903798385.1. Classification (NCBI taxonomy): domain Eukaryota; kingdom Viridiplantae; phylum Streptophyta; class Magnoliopsida; order Lamiales; family Oleaceae; genus Fraxinus; species Fraxinus cuspidata. The sequence goes on from CAIGRP010051750.1 coordinate 3,049, forward strand.
ACTAGTGGATGGACGAAGGTTTGATATGCATTGCTCTGGTGATTCTGAGGTCAAGTAGGGCAGTCTTTGATAATATGACTTGATTTCTTACAATAATTGTAAGACTTATTTTCACAGTTGGCAGCAATGTGATTGTATTCTTTGCAACTGAAATATTGAACTTTGCTCAATTCTCTGCCTTTCCCCCTCCCTTGAGCTGCATATGCAACTCGATTAGAAAGCACAATATCTTGCTGGAAGGTGGCCTGATTCTCGAAGTAATCCACCAAAACAGACATCCAAAGATGAGGAAGGATCTCAGTTCATTAAATTTGAATGAGTAGCCTATAATTGAGGTCGTAATTTCATCAAAAAATGGTTCCTTTTGCTTTGCTCATGAACATTCTGAATAGAAGAGAGTGATTCAACAGGTACCTTCGCATGGACCATGTCAGAAAATTCTTCCCAAAGGTTCTGAAAGTCGGAAAAATACTCTTGGATAGAAAGATTCCCTTGCATATTCTAATTAAAAGCGCTGTGTTATATTATCCTGATTATAAACCTTCCTTAAATACTCCCATCCCCACATCGTTTTTGCAGCCTTATAAGACCTTAAATTCATATAATTAGAGGATCTATGGATCCTAAGATCTAAGTCATGACACGAGCGTCTTTGACTTTCCGTTGAGCCAACTCCATAGTATTTGTGGAGGCAAAAACACTCCCAATGTGACACCACATGTCCTTCACTGTAAAAAAAAAAAATTGAAATTGAAATTCCCAAGAAGAATAGCTCTTACCTGTGAATCGTACCCCCCAAAAAATCGGAATTATTAGTTGACATGTAAAAATATGATAATATCGTTGCCCCAAAAAAATTCAATAACAGCAGAATTATGGTAATAGTCCTGCCCAAACAATTCAGCCCAATATTTAGCGCCGTCACTAAAGTTCCAGAATTCTTAATGAAGCAGCCCAATGATCAGCCTAGAACTTCAGCCCAAATAATAAGTCCAACACTACTGCCAGATGATACGCCCGATCGGCAAGGGAGAAACGCCGTCACACCAAAATAAAATCAACCGTCGACAGCCGTGAGGAATCGCCGACCCTAATCGTCGATTATCCGACCAAAGTTACTGACCAGAAGGCTGAACAGAACAATCGCAACCTACAAAATCAATTTCCGAAGAGAGTTGCCTGCAGCCCACGACCAGAAATAGCCAAACGAGAAACCGGATTGCACCGGTATCATTGCAAGGCAACTTTGAATCTTTTCTCTCAGCGGCTCAACCTCCCACAATAGCACTCTTGTCTCTCTGAGCCCTTGACGCGGCGAAACCGGCGACGCCATCCTTCCATTGACAATAGACACCATCGGTAGCACAACAACGATTCGTTTTTGGAAGAAGAAAGAAGGTGAACGGTGAACCATTGAACCATGAACTGGTGAAGCCCGAAGCCCTCTCGTTTCTCTTTTCTTTTTATTTATTATTTTGATTTGATTTGAACCTAATTGGAAGTTGTGAACCACTGAACCGTGCTAAGGTTGAATTGCAATCTGCAAATAGTTTGTGAACTTAATTGGATGTTGTGCCCCGAAGCCATCTCGCTTCTCTTTTCTTTTTATTTGTTATTTTGATTTGAACCTAATTGGATGTTTTGAACCACTGAACGGTGCTAATGTTGAATTGTAGTCTGTAGATAGGTTGTGAACTTAATTGGATGTTGTGAAGAGTTAAATGACCTTAGTCATCTTGTAGAGAAGTTAGTTATAATGAAGAAAAGTAAGTATACCAATTGGTTTACGAGCTTTTGACTTTTGCGTTAATTCTACCAGTCTCTAGAGTATTTTCTTTGATGAGCATTGTGAATGATAGATTGCATAATTGGATGTGAGATCAATTGATGAATGATAGCACAATTGTTTATGTAGAGAAATATATATTTTTGAAGATTGGTAATGAAGTTATTTCTACGACGATATCAAAGTATAAAAACTCGCAAGGAACATCATTAAATCAATGACAAAAAAAATCAAAGTTCGGCTTCGATTAATTTGTGCCCGCACTCAACCAATTTCCAGTCTCCGCCCTTGAACCCGCCACAATTTTCAGAAACTCATGACCCTAATTCAGAGATTTGGCTTTAATACCACGTCCTTCAAAGTCAGTACTCAAATTCGTTTTTGAAAGTGCTATAATGCTTTGTTAAACAGTAATTCTGGTCGTGTAGTACTTTCTTGAGTACATTCGTAAATTATGATTTTTTTTTATTGTGCAGATAATTCAATTTTTGCCTAGATTCTGAGAATTCAGTAGGCAATCACGACCATCCGGTGAAAATGTAAGAGGACAAGTTATGTTATTCTTTTACTAATTCTGAGTATGTCTTTTAGTAAATTTTATGGCAATTATGTTTTTGGTGACTCAAAATTGAGTTGGTTTAAAATTCTTTTTGAATAAATAATGTTGTTGAGGATAGGGTTTTCTTGTTTTGATATGGCTGACTAGTGGTTTGTTTAAAATCAGGGGAGCTGTTAAACTGAAACTTCGGTCTCCGAATGTTGATGGAATAACTGCGGATCCACAGCCAGATTGGAGCTTTGATAACTTATTGTCAGAGATTGATACAATAGAAAAGAAGCTTAATGTATCTTCAAAAATTTCTGTACCGTTTACCAAAACCCAACCTAGGTATGTGTATTGAAAATTGACTAAAATATGTATTTCATGCAATTGAATGCTTTTCTGTATATAAATAGTGTCAAGGTTTTATGTTTTGATATGTTTTGGTACTATCTTTCAGAGAGTTTCAAGCTTCAAAGACTAATAAGTATTCAAGGGGCTTTGTAATGCACGTGTCAGACAATGAGCTGGAAGCGACTGACAGTGATAGTGAAGAGGAGGTTGAAAATTCATCCATGGTCGTGGGCACACGATTTTCTTGTGATGAATTCTATATGAGGTTTTCACTCTGCACTAGTGACTACATGTTCATTGAAGAATATAATTAAGGGAAAAAGTACAATGAATGAAATTGAAATATTATTACCTTATTATCTTTTATTGGCCTTTTATGTTTTCGTAACACAAAAGTATCTGTGAAGCGATAATATAGTTTCTGAGGAACTTTAATGGAAAAATCCTTTTGTTAATTAGAAGTAATTGATATAGTGATGAAAAATGTACATTAATGGGTAGATGACTTTATTTGAATGCTTAGTTTTCTGTTTTGGAGTTCCTAGATGGAACACACCCTCTTATGGGACATTGATCTATGTGTTTGATTTTCTTCTTATAAATTGCGTGTAACATGAAGGGTGCTGCACACTAGTGGTTGAAAATTTAGACTAGTTCATTGCAGTGCATAAAAGTCTTATTGGATTAAACAGTTTGCAACCTGTTTTAATTAAGCTTTTTATGTCATCATTTAGAATGACAATGTGTGGATATTCAGAGATTTAGTACATGGCAGTAATATCTTGTTTCCTGGCTATTAAACCATCAACATGTAGATGTGTAATCCCCATATAGTTAAATTGTCTTATTGATTATCTGGCTTTGCCTGTTGCTTAATCAACCTTTATTTAATTTTGTTGTTACAGGACTGAATTTGTCCCAACTGACTTTTTTCCTTGAACTTTAGAGGTTGGACCTCCACCTGAGCTAGGCAAAACAATCGAAAGCTTATTCTTGCAAGCCTGTCCTAGCAAAGATAAAATGAGACTGGTTTTTTTAACTTATCCATTGTGACTTACCTGATAATACTTAACTCTTGTGTGGGCTTTGTTCTTAATTAACATCTTACGATGGAGGGTAATGGAATGATGTCTTTTCTTTTCTTTTTACCATAGAAAGGATAATATTTAAACTAAAATAAGCTAAAAGAGTAAGCCCTCAGCCCCTGGAAAGGGAAAAAGGTTCCGAGAGAGCAAGTAATCTTACAAGTGTTATATACTTAGTTTCTTGTGATGTGGAATCTACGTCAACATAAATTTTGACATGTAGTTTGAAATTGCAATTTTTGACTTCTGAAACTTGCCCCAATTAATTAAATGCTTAATAATTGTCCTTAGGGTTTGCTAAATTTTTAATCTGATTGTTAAATTTTGTTCTTTCATTCATAGCGATGATTCTGAAGATAAATCACCTCTTGGAATCCCATGTTTGATGAGTAAAGTGGGATTAGTCGAAGGAGCGCTCTCTGAGTTAATTCATGACCTTCAGTTCAGTGTTAAGGTGGGTAGATTTAGTTATTTAATTTGTAATTGCTTAGCTAGAAAAGTGATGAAATTGAAAATTCTAGTTTATTTGCTTGATGAGTGACATTTGTACTTAAATAATTGGCTGGCACTAAGATGTTTACATATGGATTTTGGAATCTTGTGCTTGACAATATCTAAGATTCTTTCACTATGGACCTGGCTCATGCTTTAAAAACCACAGCCTCTTAAATAAACTTTAGGGCGAGTGACTTATTGTTTTCCTTCTTTTACTTTGAGCACACGCTTTTTGAAGCACGTGAAGAGCTTTTCTACTCATTACATCACTAAATTTACCAAAAGGCATCCCTCAAATTTGTGTGTTCTTATGTGCTCCTTTTCTTGTTTTATTAACTATCTATCTTTACATTTTTCCAAATAATAATAATGCTACTGATTTCAACTTATAATTTTAAACTGGATCCCTTGTGCTCCCTAGCATGCTGTCAACATTGCATTACACGGCGCCTGCTGTTGCATTGCAGTTTTTTGAACAACCATCACTGGAATCTACTTTTCATAGTACTGATGAGAGAGTACATTTTGTAGCTTTTACTAGTTCATTTGCAGCTTCAAAAATGCGTGTGTGCATCTGCCAGACAAACAAACTAATTCGGTTCATTTCTTTCAATTACACGTGAGCACTGTTACTGATTTCTGTTGCCTAAATATGCAGGAGGAAGTGAGGAACCAAATATTGACATTGGAAACAGATTTAGTTAATGTAAATGAGAAGTTTGCCTCTGTAATTGCTCAAGTTGAGAAACAAATAGAATTTCAGCGGGAGAAGGACAGAAAATTTGATTTGCATTATCAACGCACAATGTAAGATTCACACACTGCAATTCCTTTTGAGGCTTACTAGAGTTTTAATTTCATTATGAATGTTGATTTCATGCCATAATTTATGTGGAGCACATCGCACAGATTCTAGTTTCTGAGTCATACTTGTAGCCTACTTGCTTGAAGATAAGATGCCTCAATTGTGTAACTTTTTTGACATTGACCTAGAATTATTATAATTTATTTAGAATTAAATGATGCACTAAATGAGATTGAAGTACATTGATGTCCCCAGTGCAGAAGAATTAATTGTAGCCTAGTTATGATTGGATGTGGAGATAAACATCTTTTTACTTTTGTTTATATTCATATTTCTCATAAAGACGTAATATTATCGAAGAGTATTTTATCTAGCTTTTGTGTATTAGAAACACAAACATAGTCATATGCACGTAAGAAATACCCCGTAATTTGCAGATGTGCAACATTGATTTGATTGTGATTTCTTTCTTTCTTTTTTTTCTTTCCTTTTTTTAATATATTATGGGCTTATGTTGAACCATGGCACCTAAAAGCCTAAACCATTAAAGAGGATTTAGTGTTCAACATGCCTTACATGCAGACCAGATTCATGTTTTTTAATTAAAGGTGAGTGTGACGTATTCAATTGCTTATTTTTATAAATGGGTGACACATTGAAACTTGAACGCTGGACCTTTGCTTGCTTGGTTAAATTTTTTTACCACCTCATTTAAAAGGTTAATCTATTATAGAGGGAACACAATTATTTCTTTTGACTGGGGCATGAGGCAATGTTTATCGTATTTTTTCTATTGTTTAATTTGGAGGAGGAGAACTTGCTTACAATTATTACAATTTTGTTGCATTACTGCAGTGCGGAAGCACTTGATAATCACTTGACAGCTGTACAGAGGGATCATGAGCATAGATCCCAAATAGAAGAAAGAAGATTAAGAGATGATGCAGTTCGGGAAGAGGTTAAACGAAAGGAAAAGGCACAACAAGAAAAATTGTTGCAAGAAAAAACTAGAGCAGAAGAAGAGGTTCTTTCTCGTTTTGTCTCAATTTCATCTAACTTTCTTGCATGGTTTCATATTTTCAAGTGAATTCAGTGGCTTAGATTCTGCAATTCCAAATCTTTTATGATGCTCAACTACTGCATACTCATTTTTATAGTTCTCTATGAACAATATTGTACAGTATCAGTTCTTTTTCCCCATTTTGTGCAGTACTATAGTATGCCAACTTTTAGTTGCTTGGATATTATGTATAGATATTTCCTCCATATATTACTCTAAAAAGATGCATTTATTTTTATTTAAAAAAAAAAAAACTCATTTTTTTGGTCTCCTTAGTAATATTTGTAATTTTGTGGTGGAACCGCCACTCTGCCAATTGGCCTTGCTTCAAATAACCCTCTTGCTACTAATTTAGCATCTGTAATTATGATAAACTAAATCTCATTTCATCACTTTAGATATTCCAGATACATAACAAGCACTCAGCACCAAATATACACTTTACATATCTCATGTCTCCTTGGTGCAACTATTATTGTTTGGCGATATTTTTAGATGTTTATTGATTATCTCGTGGGGAGAAAGATTGACTTGCACCCTACATTCCTGTTGGTGATTTTGTTTGCTTTATGTGACATTGGCTTCTGAATTTGGTGAGAGATTAGATTTGATAGAGAGTACGACGAAGTGGTAATATCCTTACATCTGCCAGTGGTAATATCCTTACATCTCCCTACATTCCTGTTGGCGATTTTGTTTACTTTATGTGGCATTAGCTTCTGAATTTATAGAGAGTACAATGAAGTGGTAATATTCTTACTTCTGCCAGTGGTTGTCAGAAAAATTTAGTTTGCACATTTATATTATTTAAAAGCCAATGGGAAGACTAATTGACAATTTATTTGATGCCTTCTGATCTTTTGCTGGTAGCCTACCATATTATTAGACGTCTTCTTAGTTGAGCAAGTAGGAAATTTAGGAACGGAAAATTTCTATCCCATAGAACATCTTTAATTCAGAAATTGCCTCAAAATACTGGTGGCTTTAGTGTGGAAATTGACAACTTAGGATGTTATGATATTCTTTCAGCCCCGTAAAGTTGATAGAACTTTCTGATAACATTATTCATGAATCTTTTTCCTACTGTCTCTTTGTTACTGCATGGTTTGATGACCTGATGTTCAATATTATTAGACGATTATGCATGTTCTTCATACCTGCAGTTTGAGTGTTTTTTAAGAAATTCGTGGTTCATTTTGTTAAGGTGGAAATGTGTGTGAATCATTAGCTCAATATAACTTTTTTTTTGAAAGGTAATCAAATA
>CAIGRP010051752.1:0-33990 GCA_903798385.1 Fraxinus cuspidata
AAATCACTCCACACTATTAACTACCAAACTAAACTCTAACACATGCATCGGACGTGTGTGCACTAGTATATCAAAAAGGTATAGTCGGACGTGAATTTCTTCACGGCTCCAATGTTGTGCATAAATACGGTTGGGGACTTACCATTTTATATTTAGCTTGGATTTACGAATGAGTTATCCCATCTCCCTCAAAAGTCTATTCTATTTACTTTTATTCTTGGGATTCTTTTTGACATCTAACTCACCCTCGCAGCGGATTCAATAACCCAGTTTCCTTCCTCATGGAAAAATTCGGATGTTTAAGCCAATAAGGTGCTTTACTCTCTTATTTTACTATGCATATAGATCCAAGGTAGCACGGGCGGACCCGGGGTGGGCCTGTGGTCACGTGCCCCCAACTTTTTTTTTTTTTTTAATTTTCTATGTTTTGTTTTAATTTTCGAAATCATTATAAAATGTGAAATGAAATTGAAATATTGTATTCTTAGTACCATTTCGAAGTGCTCACAGTCTAGTTTTTTTTATGTCATTAACGGCATGCGAAGCGATCAATCGTAACAAATGTTACGACTTGTCAAAGTAGGCAGTTTAAAATTAGTATTTCGAGAATTTCTATACTATGCTAACTTTAAAAATTCTTTGACGATCGTACGGTAGTCAAATCTACAAATTACTTATATCATCTTAAAGCTCATTTCGAGAACTACATTATAGGCATATCAAATAGTTCAAAAAAATATCGAAAATAGTTAAAGATGCATCAAACGTACGTCTTTAAAAAAGGCGTCGAACTCGCATTTTTTTTAAAAAAATTAATTATTTCATTAATATTTAGTTTTTTTGTGATACAAAATTCTCAATATAATTTGCATTATTTTATTAGGAAATTTATATGGGATGTGACATAAAAATTTTCGAAATTTTACANTTCTCAATATAATTTGCATTATTTTATTAGGAAATTTATATGGGATGTGACATAAAATTTTTCGAAATTTTACATCCCAAAGAGTCATATTCCATGTAAATTTTTGGATGCAAAATTACATGGGGTATGATTTTTTGGATGTAAAATTTCTTCCAATTTTTTTGTAACTTCGACTGTGTCCCCTAACTTTAATTGTTTGTATCCGCCCCTGCAAGACAGTACTTTTTCATCTATAGGCACATTCATATTTGCGTGAGAGAATCTAGGGAACATAATATGAAATACGCTATCTATTACCAAACTTCAAAGAAAAAATTCTCGTTATTTAACAAACTTTAATTTACTTCAATCTACTCTAGGAAATATAATATGAAATACGCTATATATTACCAAACTTCAAAGAAAAATTTCTCGTTATTTAACAAACTTAATTTACTTCAATCTAGTTGTTAAACTGGAAATTTAACGTTACGATAGGTAAAGGAATATGATATGACTAGTGGCGACAATTTGACGTGGAATTGAGACTTGTCGACCAACACGACATAAAATTATTCTTTTCAAGAAATCGTGGAAATGCTTCTTACTAAATTTTTTGTCGCGCGTTTAAAACGAAAAAAATAAAAAATCAGCCGTCCAATTCGAGACAATTGCAACTGGATTATTTGGCAGAAAAGACCAAATGAAGTGACCCCTTCACATAGGAAATAGCATAAATCAAGACTGGAATAAATTAATAATGCGCGTCTCTATTTTTTAGTCACGTACATATTATCGAATTCATCAAATAATGTCCGCTAACATCACTTGTATGAGATTATTTTTATTATTTTTATTTTTTTAACGTGATAGGACAATGTTAGGACAAAGTTAGTTCAAGTACTATGATGTAAAATTGCACTTTGTCGTTTCCAACATTTATTTCCTTTTGCACATCTATTCCTAACTTTTTTTACTTGACAATATTGTCCCAGACATAATATTATTTTCAGCGCATATGATCTTTAATGACGATTTTCATTTGTAATTCTTCAAGTGGTCAAATTCATACATGTCCAAACATTAAGAACCAACTCTTCTTCACAAAAAGTTGGAAATATACTTCGGTCACTATTGGACTTGAAGGCACAAAATTAAATGAATGTATCATTTCATCCATAAACTCGAGTGTCCCTTGTCCTCAAATCCAATCTAAACCTTACGAATACCAATGGTTAGAAGAATAATTTCTCACATCTTACTCACGTTGTCTACCACTTTAGCAGGTTCGAGAAAAACCAATTCATGACAAGGTCATTGACGAAAACCCACAAATGAATTGTATATGTTGGGGTGCTATCATCTTAAGCCCGTGGATTGGATCAAATGATTGTGATCGAATGACATAAAAATGTTTAATCTACTGTCATTGGACACGTGCTCAACATCTGAATTAGTCCTTACTATAAACGCCATAGTAAATAAGAAATTTACTCTTTTTTGCTTTACCCTTCAAAGGTAGTCAGAACTCAAAATTAACACACTTGTGCCAAGGATACTTGACATAAAAAGCAGAAATTCAAATATAGAGCAGCGAGAATACAAACTAAAATATGCATTAAAGAAAATTATCATTGGACACAGCCATGTCCTTTTATTACCACAATCACATGCAAGAAACAAAGACAAGAAAGGAATTAAGCAGAAAAATCTATCTAATATAGATTCAACTTTCAGGTGACACTTCACCTAAGTCTTTAAGGTTGTACTCGGACATGGATCTGCTGCTGCTGGATCATCTGCAGATTGATTCTGGAGCATGATCTTATCATCTCTCCAGCCAATGGGATTACAGGAAGATCATCACAGTTGCAAATTTCAATCATGAATCCATCTGGATCATGGAAAAATAGCTGATCAACGTAGATTCCACCTTCTTCTACCCGCTGTCGCACGTAGTCGATCCCCATCTCTGTCAGCTTCTTCTCCACCACACTCATGCTCTCACACTGCCATGAATATGCATACATGGATGAAAACGCGTAGATGCGTTCGATATGCGCAGTATGAGTCAGGACTAGACTGTGTTCTAAGGGTAAAATTATGCGCCAACTAAATATAAAAATAATAAATAATACAAGGACTTAAGCTACCCGTAACAAGGTGCACCTTTTAGCCCCTCTTTAGGTTTTCTAAAGATCAAATTTTTAGTAAATTTTAATAAAAAGATTCATGAAATTTATAATTGAAATATTGATAAAAGTTGTAAATTTCATAAAATGTGTGCTTAACAATAATTATTCATTTCGATTTAAATCTTTATCAACTCTTTTAGCTAAATCAAATGAAGCTTAGCATGAAACTTCAAACCTTAATATTATATCAAAGTCGATTAAGCTTAAATGAGCAAATCGATCCATTTAAATCTCAAATGCCTCAAACGGGACACCATCTTATAGGATTGTATCAAATTTCCTAAGTAAACATGACTTTTGCTTTTGTTTTTAATTCTTGTATAAGGCTTTTGAAAGAAACTAACTTAACTTTTATTTGCAAACTAATTTTTAAAAGTACTCCCTATCTCAAAAGTGTTTTTAGAATAAAACACAATGAATCAGTTTCATCTAAAAGTTTTTTTCTAATTAGAAGAAGTACTTACATAGAATTAGTTTAACTGGTCAAAAGCTGCTATTACTTAGAATTTCCTTTTGACTTTTGAAAAGTCATACCAAACAAGTTCATAATAACTTGAGCCATTCTTCTTAACGAAGTTGAGATTTTAAGACTCAAACTTACTTAAAAGGTATGTTCAATATATTATACAAGACGAGTTTAAGATTCAAATACTGCATACCAAACGTGGTGTCAATTTTTTGTCAATACGCATGGAAAAATGATTCAATATATATGAGGGAATAAATTACCTGGAAAGAAATGTGATTATCCTTTGGATTAATGACAGTTTTCTTCGGCAAACTTTCTGGATCTTCAGACTGCAATAAATGGATCCCGATTCCATGACCAAATAGCCTGAAAAATTCAAGAAACGAACAAAATCTCATCAAGAAAATCTAGTAAGGAATTTCATTTACATTCAAGAATACAACGGGATTACCATGACCCATCAAATTTCAATGATCCAGGCCTCCTAACAGGAACAAATCCGAGAATGTTTTCATAAAAATCATTAGATTCCTCGACTGATTTACAAACCAGAGAAATATGATTCAAAGATGATAAATGTAATGGGTTTCCCTTATTCTCCTTCATTTTTCTCCAAGAAATGCAAGAATTGGGTACAGAGAGAGAGGGTGTGTGTGTGTGTGTGTAATGGTTTTATAGAGAGAGAGAGACTAAGCTGATCACGGCACTTCGAAGAAAATGAGAAGAAGATGATTACAACTAATATATAGGAGGAACTTCTACATGTTTGCCACGTAGGGATTCATACGTGTCAGATTTATGATCCACGTGAAACGTGGGCCCGATGGTCTGACGTGTAACAGCTCACATCTGTCGATAATGGGTCCCAGCAACACAAAAGTAACGCTTATCTGGTGAAGTGAGTAACTAATGTATTAATATTTACTTAATAAAATTCAAATTTTATTAACAATTAATTTTAATCAAATAGCAAATGGGCACCACAAATTTTTATAAATACATTTTATCAATTTTTATCAAAATTTACTAAAAAATCAAATTTTAATCCCCATCAAATAAGGGTTAAATATATTATTTTATATTTATTGATGAATACCACAAATTTATGTAAAAAATGGTATTTTTCCGAGAATAATTCCTACTTTTTTGTAAAAATAAGTAGATACTTAAAACAGTTAGGTAACGTTTGGTTTGCTATTTTTAATTTTGTAAAATCACAACTTCTTTGTTACTTTTGAAAATGAGATTAAATTCATCACATAAAACTCGCAACATATATATATTTTTTATTGTTTTTTTATGAAGACACTGTAAATACTCAAAACACATTAAAGGTGTTTTTGAGACTCATTTTTGGTGTAGAATATATTTTACAGTAGTAGATTGATGGAGAATGTGTGATTAAAAATGAAGGAAAATTTTTCGAGCTGCGTGTAATATATTTTACTGAAAAATATATGATTGAAAAGTTTTTGTAATATTCCACCTCCTTCCCCAAATCTTACGGTTACCCTCCCCAACCCCTTTCCAAGCTGCCGCCACCCCTCCTCCCCCCTCCCCTCCCCTCTCCTCTCCCATCCATGTTGCCACCGCTACTGCTTTTTGTCAATTTTTCACCACCTCTAATGTAGAGCCTCAAAATCCCAACCCCAATCAAACTCAAAATTTCGAAACCCAAATTAGTTACAAGAATTTCTTTCGGAATCATGATTCTTATATTTGTTGATTGTTGGTTATATTTAGCACTCAATAAAAGATAGTTGATTAGAACAAAATTCTCTCTTACAAATGTTGGCTTCTTGTTGTAAGAAAAACTCCCCCAAAAGAGAAGTCACCCACGCCACCCAGGACCACCATCCACTGTCGCTTACATCGCACTTACACGTTAGCAAAACTTCGTACAATATCACGTATCAATGACATTGACCGTTGATCGATTACTTATCCTCTCGAATATCGGAGAAAAATGTAGAAACTTATAATTAAGGGAAAATGAAGAGAATATTTAGTTTCAAGCAATTGGCTTTCGAAATTTGCAACTTATAATTTGGAACTTTTAATTTGTGATCTAATATTGGATTCTACAGTTTGGATTCTGAAATTTTGAGTTCGATTATGGTTGCGATTTTGGAACTTTACTTTGCAGACGTGACAAATCATAGTCATACACAGAGTGTGTTGTATTAAAATCTAAAAAAATTATGTCTAATAAATCTGCAAAATTATAAAATACAAACATAGTCATACATATGATACAAAATATTTGATTAAATTACTTTATTATTGGAATGTTAATCAACTTAGAACTTAAAATGAATTACTTTTATTAGTAGGCGCTAAAATTAACATTTTAATGATATATAATTAGAATGACAACATTTTTTTTTGGAATTTTTTATTCACATGGATTCCCACATGGTCTCACGCAAATGTGAGTATACGTCAATAAATGTAATAAATTTTTTTTGACCAACCAGCTTAATTCTTCAAGAATTTGTCTTACTTCTTTTAACGAAATTGGTGTATATAAATTTGAATCACACCATACTCGAACTAAAGTCACTCTTGAAAGAACTAGTGTATAATGATAATCTCGTCTTAATTTTCAAGTGACAGTAGAACTAGAATTTTGTTCTACTATAGTGTGTACCTACTAAATTTTCATAAAGATTACACAGACATGCATAATTAAATGTAAAACAGCTGTTTACATATATAATATTAAAATCTACTAAACAACACAAAGTAATACAAGACGCAACAATGTTGTTTAGCCAACTTGTTTAACATGTGGGATATATTAATTATATTGTGTCCCTGTTGAACTCTTCATCAAGTTTTAATCCGATGGTTTGCGTGACATTTTAAATTGAAGTTGATTTATACTTAATTATTTGCGGAGTTGAAGAAAAGTAGCTCAATGCTGGAAAAATTGTCAAGGGTTGAGATCAACAATGCCAGACCACTCAAACGGATAAATCGTCAGTCACTCGAAAAGGAAAGTAAACCTACGTAATAGATCCTCTTAGGTATTTTTTTATCAATGGATCGTACTAAAAATGAGATCGATTGAGCTTTCTTTTAGAATTCCTCTCACTGCGATGACGGTATTAAAATAACAAGATTTCAAACAATACCAAAATTGACGCTAAAATTTTTAGGATAGTATAAGGATAATTATCGATCACAACATTGGTGCAAATGACTTTTGACTCTTATTATCTCGCGATCAACTTAAACACCTAATGTTGCTGAAGTTTTTCCTGCATAAAGGAAATCGCCAATTGCCCTAAATTCACTGTCTCATCAAGAGCTCTACAACTACGTAATCACCATTTTAAAAAAAAATGCTATTTTAATGGAAATTTTGATTAGATTAATGGTGCACCTATTTTAAAACGTTGAGACATAACTAATACGCAAACACTGCAATTTTCTCTATTGCTAACTATCATATTGTGTTACGTTGTTTCATGCATGGTGTATCTTTGTCAACATGCACTAAAAGTTAAGTAAATGGACACGACACGAAGTAAAGTGATACATTATGACAATTTTACGTACTATAAAATGCTTTTTGGGTGGTTTTCACTTATATTTTCACAAGTGCTTTTTGGGTTTTCACTTACGTTGAGTTGTGATAATGTTAAAAAATTCGCAATTGAAAGCAATATGCATATATTTCTAAAGTGAAAATGTTTTTTTAATCAAACATATAAGAATGTCCTAGTCTGGGTCTCATTCTGAAAGTTTTTTTTTATATATAAAAAGGGCCGGGAATCACTTATCTTAATATTATTTTTCTCCAACCTTATTTAATATCAGACTTTTGAGCTGCTAGTGTGTTATTGTTGGCATTGTCGTATCCTACTAATGCAAATAAAAAAATTGAAGAAAAAAGGTTTCAGTGATAGTTATAACATTTTGAAAAAATATTTTGTAATAAGCTGTCATTTTACTAGTTATTTTAAAAGATAATTATATTACCACTACAAATTTGTTCCACTACTTTATAATTACACGATAATTAAAACGTATTTTTTTTTTATTGAAATCAATTTTTTTGAGAAACAAGTTGTTTTCATTCAATGTTCACAGCTTTTTTATAATCAATGATTTGCGTCTTTCTCAAAACTAAAACCCATGATTTAATTAGTCCCTGATACAGAACAAAGAAATCAATATTTCTATTGTAGTTTCATGTTTGAACATGAAAGTTTTAAATTATTTAGACCCAACTTATGGAATTACACAATTAAAAGTAACAAATCACTTTTTAATTGTTTCTAAATTATTAGATTAAACAAGTCAATTTATCATAAATTTGAATACCACAATCAATAATTAAAACAATAAAAAACACTAAAGATGATCAAAGAGAAATCCCAATTGGGTAAAAATTTTATGTACTTTTTCAGTCAATAATCCACTATAAATCGAAACAACTTATAGTAAGGCCCAAACTCGTCTACCCCGTAAACTTCTAACCTCAAATCCCGCAGTTTCCCTTGATCCTATTGGATATGGGCTCCTTCAAAACAAAGCTCGACCCCTGGTTTATAGGTTAGCCCTTCTAGACTGCGTGCTTCTGACGCCAGATCCTCACTCCTGATATCTTAACTTAGTCCTCCTTAATTTGTGATTCTGCAACAGCTCTTGATTCCTGATATCGATTTATTTTCAGTTGATTAGGTGGTTTGATATTTGATCAAGAGATGTTGTGTGTTTTGGTATGTGATTTTATATGAAACAATATAGCTTGATTAATAAAATATGATTTGAAAGAATTTATGAATCAAGTTATATGTGGTCGTTAAATTTTGGAATCAATGAATGTTTTGGATCATCAAAGAATTGATATCTATTTAATAAATTTGATTCAACTAGGGATGATAACGGGTGCGGGTCGGGGCGGGGTTTAGTACACAGATTTTTTTACAATTTATTTTATTGCTCTTATTCTTTAAAGTGTGATAATAATATATTTTTAAAATTATATTTATTTTAAAAGTTAAATTATTCAAATATATTTGATAAACTAAGATTTTTATTATGTCATTTTTTTTAGGTAATCTTAGTTGCTATTTTTTATTAGAACTAATGAAATTTCATGAAATTTTTCATTTAAAGTATTGAATTATATATATAAAAAAAAATTAAACGGGGGCAGGGTGGGGTACCCATTACCCGTACTCGCCCCGTCCCTGACCCAAATAGGGTTCCGCGGGCATCATGTTTGTCAGGTTTTTTTGTCATCCCTAGATTCAACACATTTTTGGACGTTCATAGGGTAGTACACACACACACACACACAGAGAGATGAAAAAATGTTTTGAGATCAAAAGGAATTGAAAAAACCAAGTGTTTGAATCAAAATAGATTTCTGAACGTCGATCCGTCGCTTGAGCTCCAAGTCAACGACATGCAAGCAACAATTGAGTAGTCGTCAATATTTTTATCATAACATTCTCTCCTAATGTCTGATTGAGATTATTCAAAATACTTTGAAAATCTAACTCAAAGGATTAACTCCTCTAGAAATAGCCCTGTCAAAATTCCAATATTTTGTATGTGAAAAATGAGTTGCAAATTGCAATTAAGGATTTGGAGCGTTACTTGTATGGCTCTTTGATTCTCTTTAAACTTCTAATTGCATTTCCTTGATCATATGTGATCTTCTTAGATATCTTGGATTTCCTTCAAGGACTATATTACCAACCCAACTCTTTTGACTTTAATTATGATTCAATAACTCATATTTTAACTTTAATTATAACCAAGATAAACTTTAATTATTTATTTCATTAATGTCTTAAATTTTTATCATTTTGAAATTTTTTTTTATTATATGGGGAGGGGAAGTAGAAGGGGAAAGGAGAATTGTAAACATCACCACCTCGTGCGTGAGAATTTTACACTATCGCACTAAATCCACTTGAATTTTATATCAAATGAAAGTCTTCAAAAGTTTACGAAAGACTTCCACTAATTCTATACAAGTCTATAAAAAATTCATGAAATCTACAAAAATTATCACTTAAAAAAGTCCATCACAATATTTAAAAATTTCAATTGAATACACTTCCCCCTCAGAGTCGCGATAATGCACATATTAAGATAAGGAAGTTGTGTGGAACGTATTGCTAATATGTGAGAAATGCAAGAAGAAAGTATGGTCGTGCTACACACTGGAATCTGTAAATCTGTTACTTTTTGCATATATAATAGGAGTTACTTTTTTCGGAGCTAACAAGATTATCATGCGATTTAATGCAGAAAAAGTGAAAAACAAGTTCATTTGGTAAATGCCCTTTTGTCAAGGCCCCATTATTTTCAAAATATAGTTTTCTTTCTTATTTTCAATCACATATTATTCAATAACATAATATTATACGTAAATTCAATTTTTTTAAATATTTTTTAACCATACATTCTCCATCAAATTACCATTCCAAAATTCATTTTTTACAAAAAAAATGGGGTTCAAACATGCTCTAGGTAACACTATCTAGATTTATTTAAGTTCATTGCATATAATTTAAGAACGAAGAGTGATACAACTCAAAATATATTAAGGTACGGACATTTTTTAGATGACACTCTTTAATGCTACTCGTGTCAAATTTCCTTATCTCAAACAAAATAAATGGAATATAAAAGAGTAATCGAGACAAAAATTTTATTTAACCTCCGTTGGGAAAGAATTTATAAATGATTTAATTTATAAATATAATTAGAAATGAGTGACGGATAAATGAATACTACTCATGAATCCATTAGAATTTATGGTTGAAAATGAAATTTGCCTATTTATAAATTTTGACAAATTTAGATTAGTAATGGACCAATGGTCAATCTAATGAACCTCTAATCCAATAATTCAACGCTTGGGCATGTAAGTGGAAGGAGTGGTCAGAGTTTTGGTTTGTGGATGTATAGGATTGGATCGGGTCTTCTAAGTCGAAGGAGTGGTCCAACAAGCTAGTGCTTCTGCTGGGTGAACATGTAATTCGATAATTCAGTATAGAGTTTGCGGTTGAATAAGGTTGAGTCGAGCGTGTATGTGGAAGGAGTGGTTCGATAGTCTAGTGCTTTGGTGGTTAACATGTAATTCGATAATCCAATATTCTAGTAGGTTTGTGGACGGTAAAATTGAGTCAAGTAACTCTGGGGGAAATTAAAGAGAGTTAATTCTGGCTTGGAACAAATTTATTTCAGTTTCCAAACATCCTAGTAGTTCAATTCCATATCGGGTGAAAATCAAACCCTAACCTAACAAAACCCTAGCCATACTTGACGACGCCAAATAGGAAAAGAATACATACATCACAAAATACTCAATATTACTCATTGTTTCGATGGAAGAGATTACGGAAGGAGTGAACAATATGGAGATTGTGGAATCTCTGAAGAGGAATCGGATTCAAGTTTCTAATACTAAGAAGCCCCTTTTCTTTTACGTTAATCTCGCCAAGGTTTTATTATTTCCAGCGATTGATTAATATTATTTTTATTGTATTCAATATCGCGTTTTCATGAATTTGAGTTTAGTAATCTGTTTTTTGGTTTTTTTCACCGTATTCCCATTGTAATTTGTAGAGATACATGCAGCAATATAATGAGGTAGAGCTTTCAGCACTTGGAATGGGTAATTATTATTTACTCGTTTCTTTGTTTATAGATTAGATATATTTTCTGATTTGAAGTTTTTGATTGTTAAACTGCGATAACGTGTGACACATCCACGATGCCTTAGATGCTAAGAGGAATATATTTTGACATTTTATTTTTGTTCTTTTTATTCATATTCATCTGCTAATGATTATTTTGATTGACAAGATGATGACAATGTCAATCTCTCTTTTATCTCCTACGTAATATTTTCAACTGTAAGATCATAACCGTTGGTTTTTTAATAGTACGGCAACAAAATGGATATAATTATTTCCTGACTTTTGTGCATATTGTGGGGCACTAGCGTTGGAGCTCACTTGATGCATATTCATAAATAACTGCATTATTGTTGAAACTTCTCTGTACAAATAATTATGTAAAACTTAAGTGGTAGTTCTTTATATGAAGAAGAATATATGCAAGGATCATGATTAAACACTAGCTAGTGCTAAAAAAAGAGCATATATAATTTTTGCATATATGCAAATTTTTGAAGTTCTCTCTTGAAATATCTGCTATTACTACTTAGGTGTTGATGTTCTATTTGTGTTTATGTCTTTGCAGCAATTTCAACGGTTGTCTCAGTTGCTGAAATTTTGAAGAACAATGGTTTTGCAGTTGAGAAGAGTGAGTATTTCAGTGGACTTTGTTTAGAACAATTCATATACTTCAACGAATGTGCAATAAGCTACATGGTTCTTGATGTTGAATTTGATTTTAATTTAAACCTGGCAGAAATCACGACTTCCACTGTGGAAATAAAGGATGAAGCCAGGGGAAGGCCTAACCAAAAAGCCAAGGTTAGTCCTGCTCTACAAAGTATTGATTTGCCTCACTTTTCTAAGTGGGAAGAGAAGTTGTGTGGTACATTATAGGTCTTTCAAATGTTGACCATCAAATATGAACATTGATAAGCATGTCTACCGTGCACAGAAATTTTTTATCTAATTGATTGACATTCACCTGTAGCGTGGCACTTGACCCTGCTGTTAGATAGTCAATATATAGAACAATTATTCGACTAGCGATTGATTTGTCATGAGGTTTTCTTTATTTGCAGTCCATTACAGTCCATTAAGTTTATGATATTGCCACTGGGTTTCAGATGCGCGTGGGCTGTTTAGAAGCTAGGCCCTAGTTATTTGGCGTTGTAGGGTAAGGATTGACACGGTACATGCACCGTAGAACTCAAGAGTGTAGTCCTATTTTCCTCCAAAATTTGTTTCCTATCCAGATCAACTATAATCTAAAACATGAAATTGTGTACTTGTTCACTTACATAATTCTGATGCATATATCATGTAAATGAAATTGTTAGTGACTTTGTTCCTTAACAAATACGGCCCAATGTTACATTATATTTAAGCAGCCCAAATGAAAAGGATAAATTGTCATTGCCTAAAATGACCAATAATATATTAAGAATTCAAGGAAAAATTAAACTAATTAAATGGGCCCTGTTACTAAATGTCAGCACAATGAATTCCTTGGACTTTATAATCTTCTACTTGCGTCAATTGCAGTGGTATAATCTCACACTTACATCTTCATGTTTCATCAACTATTCCTCACAGTTTCATTCTAACACCGGAAGATTGTTGTGGGGCCAGCCTGGGCTTGTCCAGAAGATCCTTACCATAGAAACGAGGGAACTTTTTTATAAAGCAAATCTCAAAATTGAATGTTAATAATATCATAAACCCAATATATCTGCAGAAGCATAGTTAACTTTCTAGCATAATCACAGTATAATTATATCTGCAAGAACATGACAAAAAAAAGTGACTTAGAGATGGGAAAAAATAAAAAAATTAACTATTCTTCTGAATGGTCTGGTCTAATAATATTTTCCGGAGATTGATATGAGGTGTAGTTTCTCTGAGAACTTATCCTATTACAGAGTCTGCTTTAGTTATACTTCTCTTCTCCATTTTTTGGTATCCTTATCATTCCAGCTTCATCTCTACAAATAGAAGTTTCATTTTTTGCTTCTTTTGCATAACGTTGAACCTACACAAGTAGGATTTGAAAATGCTAATGGGAAAAAATGTGTTTGCCTTCGAGGGTGATATTATATAGTAAGATAACAGCAGCCTATTAGCAAGTTGATTGAATTGTAGCACCCCTACTTATGAAGTGTGTGGATATTCACAACTCTCGGTTCAGTTGGTACGTATGAATTGAGACGAGAAGCCTAAATATCGAATTCAAAGTTCTGTATCAACTATCCATGCTAACAAAGGGCATACCCCATAGGCACATACATAATAACAATTTGGAAGAGGTTGATTAAATAGCTTAATATAGGTCAGGGGTCTGCATAAGATACTGAGCATGATAACGTACTTGTTATAAATTGGAAAGCTATAAACAAACAAAACCACAGCATCATAATGCATAAAGAATTTGATCAATATTTCGTAAGAAAATTCAGTTCTTACCATGGTATCTCTATCAGAATAGGGCTGTAGAGGATTCTTTCATTTATCTGGTTGAAAACTGCCCTCTATCATCCTTGGATCTTTCGAGTTTATATATCTGGTTTTCTCCTACATGCTGTCTGAACGATTTTTTATTTTTTTAATGTCTGTTGCGTCCTATTTCACAGATCGAAGTAGTGCTTGGAAAAACAGCAAATTTTGATGAATTAATGGCTGCCGCACAAGAGGCCAGAGAAATGGGTAATGGTGAGGAGCAGAACTGAGGAGAAATGTTATCTTTTTCACGCTTCCGAATTGGTGTCAAGACAGTCTCTATAGTTTTATGGCTCTGATTTTGTAACCAAAACGTCGAAGATTTTACAGCTATGACATATTTTTTCTTTTGTTTCATGTTATTTGTTTATTATTTGACTCGAACATATTCTGTTTCAGACATGTCAAACAGCGCGCTATATTCTTTGGTAAACAAGTAGCTGTAAAATTCTTTGGGTCCAACTATGCAAACATGTTTTGAAGAGTGTGTGACTTCAAGTCTTGAATGTAGAATTGTCCTAAACATAAACCTGAATGGAAAGAATTATGAACATGTAAATAAGGCTTAAGGAGTAACCAAGCATCAGTATTTACAGAATTTTATTCATATATATCCTGGAACTTACAAGTATTAATCATTCATCCACCATTTCTATCTTGTTTAATGAGGATTAAAATAAAATATTTAATAAATTTTGATAAAAGTTGATAGAATGTATGATTGAAAAGTTGGTTAAAATTAACGGTTGTGCTACATGTACAACATAGTTTATAGATTTGTTTATCAACAAATGATGTGAATTGAGTGAAAATCTTTCCACACTTTCTTTTTTGACATCTCATCAATTTGTAAAATAATTTGTAAATGGTGATCTATAACAATTATTTTCTTAAAATTAATTGTCGATTTTACCAAATTGGGGTTATATATAACTTATGCCGATTTTCACACATGCTTTTAGTTTGTGTTTATGGTCAATTGGAGGCCTTCTTACAACATGTTTTTTTAAGTTGAGTTCTAATCGATATAGTTTTTATAATTGGTATCAATGAATATACTCTTTTGGTGATGACTCTTTTTGGGGGAGAATTGGGAAAACCTACTTACATAGAAAATTGTTTTCGTGAAGTCACCTAGTTGAGGATAAGAGTTCGTCGTGGTGTTGAGTTGAATGCAATGTCTCTAATTGTAGTTAAGGTTTAATTTGTGAGTTTATATTTGTATGATCCCTCATTTACAAGTAGATTTTACTTGCTACGTAGTTGTTACAAACTATTAATATTTAGAATTTCAAAACATAATAATGTTATTGAATTTTGAAATAGAAATGTAATTTGAATACTTTTATTACGTAAAACATATTTATTATCTTTCTTTCATGATTTAATATTTTAACCAACTTCTATTTCATTCCAACTTATGTATTTACAAACACTTAATTCACTTCTAATTTACACATCTCGAACTATCAACAACTAATATCTACTTATACAAAATTTAATTTTATTTATTTATAATTTAAAAAATTTATAAACACTTCCTTTTTTTTTTTTTAAGTATAATTCAACTATAAGTACTTATTTTAAAGGAAAACATACGACAAATCACCGGACAAGTCACACTCCTCGTACTAGTCCAGCACTGCACTTCTTCACCCCCTTGAAGTCTAAACTATTTGCTCTTAAGCAGCTGTGTGCTCACCTCAACTGTTCTGCAACAATGGCGATTATATCACTCTCAACTCGGGCCAGGCCCACCTATAATCTCTTCCCATCGTTCCTCCACTATCTCCTCTTTCAACTTCAACCCTACAGTAATTCCCGAACCACCCACAGTTTTCTCAATCTCCCCGTATTTCACCGCCGAAATTCCATACCATTTTCATCTCAATCACATTCAATTCAACCTCAACAATCCTTAACAGATTCTTCTTCACAGAACCTTGTCAATGAGCTTTCCCGCGTTCTTAGCGACTACAGAAGCCCCGGCCACGACCTTGATTCAGCTCTTACCCCATTTGTTTCGGAAATCAATGCAAATTTGGTCGAACAAGTATTGAAGAGATGCAAAAATCTTGGATTTTCTGCTCAAAGATTCTTCCTTTGGGCTCAGAAAATTCCGGGGTTTGAGCATAATAGAGAAGCTCATCATATTCTGGTAGATATCTTGGGAAGCAGCAGACAATTCCCATTGCTTTGGGATTTTTTAGTAGAGATGAAAAGGGCCGAATCTTTTGATATTAGCCAAGAAATTTTCTGGGTTGTTTTTAGGGCTTATTGTAGAGCTAATTTACCTGCTGATGCTATAAGGGCTTTCAATAAGATGTCTGATTTTGGAATTAGGCCTTGTGTAGATGATCTGGATCAGCTTTTGTTTATACTGTGCAAAAAGAAGCATGTGAAGCATGCCCAGGATTTTTTCGACAGAGTTAAAGGCGATTTTACCCCAACTGTGAAAACTTATAGCATTTTGATCAGGGGTTGGGGTGAGATTGGAGACTCAAGTAACGCACATAGACTATTCGATGAAATGCTTGAGAGTGGGTGTGGTGTGGATTTGCTTGCTTGGAATAGTATGTTGGACTCTTTATGTAAGGGACAGAAGGTAAATGAGGCTTATGAATTGTTCCGAGGGATGAGGCATAAGGGGCTAGAACCGGATGCATATACATATTCAATATTTATTCGTGCTTCTTGTGAAGAGAATGATCTTCATTCAGCTTTTAGGGTCCTCGATTCTATGAGAAAGTATGATCTTGTGCCTAATGTGTTTACTTACAATTGTGTTATCAAGAAGCTTTGTATGAATGATAAGGTGGATGAAGCTTACGAGCTTCTAGATGAGATGATTGAGAGAAGGGTTAGCCCGGATACTTGGAGTTATAATACTATTTTGGCTTTTCATTGTGATCATAATGAAGTTAGTAAGGCACTAAGGCTAATTTCAAAAATGGATAAAGATGCTTGCCAACCCGATAGGCATACGTATAATATGGTGCTTAAAATGCTCATTAGAATAGGAAGGTTTGATAGAGTTGAGAAAGTTTGGGATTACATGGAAGAGAGGGGATTTTATCCTTCAGTTTCGACATATGCTGTCATGATTCATGGTCTTTGTAAGAAGAAAGGGAAACTCGAAGAAGCGTGTAAATACTTTGAAATGATGATTGACGAAGGGATACCACCATACACTACAACATGTGAGTTGCTGAGGATCAAACTTGTAGGGAAGGGAATGGCCGAGATTACAGATATATTAGCAGAAAAGATGGAAAGAAGCACTTCTTGTTCAATAAAAGAGCTATCAACCATCATGAGAGGTAACAGGGCGCATGTAAGGGTGAAAACTGAAGAGGAATGGTCTGAAGAAAGTGATTAATATTCTGACTAAAGCGTCGAGTGAGAGAGTACTTTGAACACAATATGGAAAACCACATTGCGAATGGATGGAGACTGTCCTGCATGGTATTTACGGTGGTACCAATCTGTGTTCGGGAGTGTTCTGATGCACAAAGACTGAGGCCAGAGATGTGGAGACTTAGCAGAATTATTGAAGGGAAACCTTGCTATAGGTGTCCTCAAGGGAAATCAAGTGACTACTCTTCTCTATTTTCATTAAAAATATTGTTTTAAACAAGCCTTCCTAATTTATTTCTTAGGATTATAATTACTTTTTCAATTTGGGATCAAGTTGGAAAAGTATTTGTTGTTATTTCTTTTTAGGGAGATAGTGATACTAAACTCGATGGAATTAAAGAGTGTACTATGATAATAAGTCCCAAAACAAGAATGATGCTGAATTTCCATTATGTAAATCCCGTTCAAATCTTGGATATCACCGACAAAAAAGATGGAAAATCCTTCCCTTTTGTATGGTTCCAAAGACTGATACAAGGGAAATGAATATACAATCATAACTAAGGGATAAATATTGAATTTGCATATTGTTTTCCTTTTGTTTTTCACAATTTTTGACTTATTTTAAGAATATCTAAATTCCATTTCTGTTTGTGGGAGACAAGAAGCACTCAAAGTTAGTTTCTCTAGTTTATTGTTCCTGTCCCTATCCACGCTGAAATTCAGGATTCAATGAAGCCAAAATATTTGAATGATTTCTTAACGTGTTACACATAATATGATAATATTAGTTATATACTAAGATTAATTTCTCTTCCTTTGTTTACTTTCCAGTGCAGGCGTTATGAATTTGTTTTCTTGTTTGTGTTGACAAGCTGCAGTCTCCATTCAAGTGAGTTACTATTGTGGGCTGTATCAGATGAGATGGTATGTGAGTACAATTTAATGTTATCTTTTATTTGTTACCAGCATTTACCTTTTTCAAATATCATGAAAATTGACAACTGCATATTGAAGTATAGAATGAGGACCGTAGTTTATGTTCCACCACAAAATTTTATAAGCCACTTGATTGATCCTTGTTGACTTAGAAAATAATTTAGATCATTATGTTTGCGATCTACAACTTTGTTTTAACATTTGATGAAATACTCACTGACAAATCGACTTTGGATGTATAAATTCTAGTTTTTTCCGTAACTTTACTTTTTATAGTGGAGAAGATTACACAGATGGAGCCTTCTTTTCTAGAAGTTTTGGCTATTGACATTGGCAAAATGTTTCTTCCTCTTCTTTCTCCTCCACACGGACCTTCTGAACTTGAACGTTTTTCTCTTTGTTCTCCTCCCATTTATTCTCTCTTGCTTACACAATCCTATTCTATTCAAAGACGATTTCCTAGTCCTCAAGAGACATCTTCTTTATCGTGTTTTAGAGTTTCTTTAACATCTTTCCGTGATGGAGGATATGATGATAACTTAATGGGGTGGTTAAGTTTATATTTCTCAAAACCTTCACAATTGACTATACTTCATGTAACCCACTGTTAAATTGAAATTCCTCAGTGCTTCGTCTTTACGTATTCTCAAGTTTCTATTACAACTCCTTCAGTGTAGACACCTTCTAGTAAGCATCAAACAACATGTTTGGTATATTGTACTCAACTAGACAAAGAACAGGCACATCACACATTTCTTCTTAATTTTGTCCCGTCCTATCCAATTTATCGTGCAAAGTATGTCAAAAGTGTATCCTACATTCCATGCAGAATATGATTTGTACAAAGTTAGTTATTCTCATCCCTTTCTGCCTTCTGTGTGTCTCTGCTATACATGCTTTGCAGGTTTAGGACATGAACAACCTTGAGATTTGCAATGAGGAAATGCATATTTTGTGCCAATGCATGAAGTTGCCTCCATGAGTAGACATACTTTTGACTCCAAATAATATTTTTCTATCATTGTGTTCGGCTCATCACTACATATATGCAAAGTCCAATGCAAATCCTTGGCATCTAATGTTTTGACACGTTTTATTAAGATTACATCGCTCTTGTAACCTATAACTTCTTTAGGTCTATGCAAGACATGTTCTAATCACTGACTTCGTGCTCTTATTTTATCTTTGATTGGTACCATTCGTAAGACACTGAGTTTAGATCAATTTCGATCGTGCTAAGCATCTTGAAGACCAACATGTCCCAAAAGATTCTCAATAGAGCACCGCCTATTCTACACACAATACGTCGTGTTTTACTAGTACTGTAATGACTCAGCCAAAGCAAGTCAAACAATCAAGATAGAACATGATCCGTCGTTACTCCACATAAGGCTTCATCCCCGACTTTTATGGTGGATAATTGACACTTGTTATTCATGTTTTTCGCAATTGTTGATACAAACTCCACGTCAATAAGTATGTTTTGTCATAACGATTGTTTGAATACCAGTGACCGTATCTTGTATTTTCAAGCTCAAATTTTGCTGGCTCGATCTTCTAAAAATAAAAATAGTTATTCTTGTGATGAGTTTAAAATTAATTGAAAAATCGTGATGAGTTTAAAATTAATTGAAAAATCACCCTGTCTCTATTTGATATGTCATATATTTACTATGCAATTTCATTAAAAGAGAGTATTTGTAATTGCATTCCCAACTTACTATTTTTTCTCTCTATTAGTCACAAACATTTGATGGAAAAGAAAATAAAAGAAATAGAAGAGCAATGTGCATCAAGGGGTGCTAGACAAGTCATGACAGCATAGTCCGATCTACAATTCTCAACAAGATTGCAAAAGGTCTCACCTGTAGGGATTATGAGATTCCTCACTCTCGATGCATCTCATATTATTCTATCCTGAATGGTAAACAGGACAAGGTTAAAAACATGATCTCCGTTTTCAATTTATCCCGAATCTTTTTAAAAAAATTCGACCCGTCCTATTCATCGCGTTGTCATCTTTATGGACCTGAACCCAACAACACAAATTTTCTTACTAAAAAAAGGTTGAATTCCAACCTTGAAAGTCCCCCACCGTTCCGAAGTTAGCATTTAATGCATGAATTGACATTGATACTTTTTAAAAAAAGTAGTATATGATTATAAATATTGAACCCCAACCTTAAGGGCCCCCCACCGACCCTGCCTTGAGCCATTGTGGAGGAGGTAAATCGCAAGATGTGACTCTGCAGGCCAGGATACAAGAACTATCATACTGGTGCTCACAAAGAGTCCAATTCCATATCTTGTAAGAGGCAGGAATCGAACTCTCACACTGCAGCTGCCAGCTCAGCAAAGACTACCTCACTCATATCCTTTGCACCACTGAACTATGCCTCGGTGGGCAAATTTTCTTATTAGCTAGAGCTTGAGTCGGGTGAAACAAGTGTCCAGCCTCGATGGTCCAACTTTACACCGGTGGACGCACTACTCTTCAACTCCTCTTAAAACAAAATAATTTATTTCTCATATTTATTTTCAATACACGTAATAAAATATTTTGCATGTAAGTTATTTATTATTATTTTTTCTATTTTTTAGCTGTACTTTTTTTAAAATATCAATATTCAAAACATTATTTGGTCAAGTGAATAACTGGAGACTTGACACCCAGCAACTGTAGAAAATTAGACAGATCTTGTTCTTTGCTCATTCTGCATTTCTATTTCGGGAAAGAGAACACGACACATGCATTTTCAATGATTGTTCCAACGGTGGGAAAAACCCTGCTGAGCATTACAGTGATATTTTTCTCAATATTTCTAGCCCTAATTCTGTTCGCACCTACTTTTCCCTTCTTCCAATACCCTGTAAATTCACCAGCGTAAGTCATTATACTTGCCTCTATCATTTCCCTTTATCAATCTTTGCCAAACTATCGTTTTCCCTTTATCACCACCCATGGCATCCGTCTTCTCAATTTGTCCACTCCAGTTAATACAAAACCTTGCCTCTAACACTTTCTCTTTCGCCAGAAAATGCTGTTATACTTTACAGGTGCAATGCAATCATGGAAAATAAATTATGATGTAACCTTGAGTAGGCAAAAACATACTAAAATTTAGACTTCTATGGAGAGTCTGGTGGAAATAATATTTTGGGTGGGTGGGTGAAATTCAGTACTTAACTTTACATCAAAATAGAAAGAGAGAGAGAGAGAGAGAGAGGCTCACCGTCATACTTTAATTGCCAGCCTGCACGGGGTTCATGCCGACTGGAAGCTGAATGTCGGGGTACTTATCCTAGCTGCATGTTAGGATTAACTTCTATTCATTTCTTTAGGTGACTTCCAAACCAGAGATTACTTGAGTTATTAATTATTTTATCCTAAATATAGGCAACAAATTCAGAATGTGGGGGTGTATGCATATTTTTGTTTTCAGTTTTGGGGTGGTTTGATTTTTCTCTCTAAGTCAATTTTAACTGGATTCCAATGCAGACATTTGCATTTGGTTTTTGTTGTTGAAATGCTGCAGCTCTTCCAGCCAAGAGTAATGGATATATTCGAGTGGATTGCTATGGAGGACTCAATCAGATGAGGGATGTGAGTACCTCGTCACATTATCTATCGGTTATGATTGACTTCATCCCTTATCCTTTTTTTTTCCATTTATTATTTTAATTCACTTTCGATCTGATGATTGTAGTGATGGTGTTGGAGTTTCTCACTTGCTGAATGCTACTCTTGTTTTGCCCAAACTTGAAATAGCTGCATATTGGAATGAATCCAGGTAAGCAACAGTTGTGAGTTTATGGACAAAGGACTATTCCTTTGCATTTACAGGATTTTGTTACTGGTGTAATTAAAAAAAAAAAAACTAGTCTGTAGAGTGCAGTCCCTCAAGCTAAAGTTAGGTGAAGTAAATTGATGTCTTTCGATCCAATGTAGGAATTTCCTGACTTTCTTGTGTTAGAGACTAGGAACATGAATAACATCTCAGAGAATTCCATTTACTTCAGTGCAATTATC
The DNA here is from genome assembly GCA_903798385.1 of Fraxinus cuspidata. Lineage (NCBI taxonomy): Eukaryota > Viridiplantae > Streptophyta > Magnoliopsida > Lamiales > Oleaceae > Fraxinus > Fraxinus cuspidata. Next base: position 22,046 of record CAIGRP010051752.1, read on the forward strand.
CATGTATGTAAATGTCTCTTAAATGCTCCAAGATTTTTCCACTCTCAAATAATTCTCGTCTTTGGCATGTTCTCTCAATTTATATGACTTAGGGTAGGGTAAGATTTCTTGGATAGTATTATGTGGGTGAGAAACATTCTGCAGTCTGCTGACGCAAGGAAATTTACATCTTCAATTGCTTTTGCGATTTGCATTCATTCGAAGCAAGCAACAGTAGCCTAACTAATTATTTCACCATGCAGTGCATTTGGAGATGTATTTGATGTAGACCTTTTCATCCAACAAATGAGCAGCTTTATCAAAGTAGGAAAAGAGTTGCCTGCAGAGATTGCATCAAAAGAACCTTTTCATGTTGATAGTAGCAAACGTAAAGGTTTCTATGACTATGTTGAAAGTGTACTTCCTTTCCTTTTGGAGCATCGCTATATTTCATTCATGCCCAGAAAAGAGTCAAAGAGGGATAGGTACCACTGTGTATTCTTGAATTCCTTTGTTTTAGTAAAAGTTGTCTAATCATACTTAACTTGTAACACAGTTCTAGCCAACCTTGCTTTCTTCTCTGCTCACTTACACTTGCGGATGTACAAATTATATTTATTCTCTGTTGTCTTGTTCTAATTTATGTTGTCTTGTCTTGTCTTGGGTTGGGTTGTGGTTGTTGGGGTGGGTTTATTGGTTACAATCTTGATGATCAACTGTGAGGACTTTCATAATGAATACGAAAAAATTAAGTTCATTGCTGATCTATTCCAGATAATTGCCCTTAAACCGGCTTAGTGGAAGATTGCCTTAGACAAAAATGATAATTCTGGCTACGATGGTAGAAAACTAGATTATTTATTTATATATTATTTTTGGGAAAAAGGGACACGCTGAACTGCTCGGACATATCGTGCCACTGCCACATGCTTTCTCTGAGTTCTTGCTCTTTAATATGCATTTGCAATTTTTGCTAGATGTGTTCATCGATTCCAGAGTGCTTATAATAATTCATTTTGTAGGTATGCCAAAGCTGCATTCTGCCAGGTATGTTATAATGCTCTGCGCTTAACCAGCACGTTGGAGAAGAAAGCGTCTGAGCTTCTAGAAACCAGGGTAAGTGTCCCCTCACACCAAATGAAACTGCTCTCATCCTTCAATCTCTTTCTATCCCAACGGACACAAATATATATTTGGCAGCCTCGAAGGGTTAACTTCAGTCTACACAAACGTTTTTACCAAGTCAAACCGTTCACAGTGTTGAGGACTTTGCAAACATGCATGGAAACACGAAAGCAGCACTGGATTATTATGTGTCCATCGGCAGTGATTCATATGTGGCCACTTATTTCAAGGGATTACCGAAACACTTTTCTTAAGCCGGAGTAGTTTTGCTGTGTTAACTTCTCAGGGGCTCAAGGGGAAGGCACTGCTTGAATCCCTGTGGAAAGTTCATAGAGATGATTTTGTAATGGGTGTAGGATCTGCTTTACCTGACTGCTTTTGTGAATTCAAGTTATGAGGTTAATTTCCGAAAATTCATATTCCTTGCATAAGCATGCCTTGTGTTAAACTAGTAACATTTTTCGGAAGGGATTGTAGTAATTGTTTCTCATTCAATAATTGCTTTTGTGAATTCAAGTTACGGGTTTTATTAGTGTGAAGTCACCTCTATGGTAGAATCAATATTTCAAAATCGAATGGTTAGTTAAGAGTTTAAAAAATATTATAAGTTGGGATACGCCTGCGAAATGCATAAATATTAAGAGAGTAGCCCAAAAATATATATTTTTAAAATTCATTTTCAATCTCACATTCTTCAATAAAATAATATTACACATAAATTCAAAAAATTTCCTTACCTTTTAACCACATATTTTCTAAAAAATTACTATTCCAAAATTCATTTTTCTTAAAATCTCATTTTAATGGAACCCAAACAAGGGCTGAAGTAGAAAAGATCGTGGGTTTGTCAAGAGTCGTAAAGCTTTAATTAGATTAAAACTCGTGAAATGTGTAGATACTAAGAGAGCAAAAGTGGACGAGATCGTACCTGTGTAATAGAGTTTGATCAACTTATAAGTAATTATAAACTTTGCATGCACAAAGGATTAGCATGACTCGATTCTGTTTGCATTTTGCTCATAAATTTTCATATTCTTGATCAAATTTATCATAATTGGCCTAATACTTGATTTACTCTTATGAAAAGTGATTGTGTCTAGATCACTAATTATTCAGTCACTTAACATAAGCTTAGGAGTAACATACAGTTTGTTAAGGTAGAGAATTGATTCAATTGGTGTCGTGTTAGTGTTAATAACTAATCTCTTACGAACCCATTTCGATTTTGACATTTGATATTGGATCTCCTGATTTATAAAAATCGTCATCTACAAGGACCTCTTTACTAAAAAAATACAAATGTAAGGATCCAAATGCAAAAAGATTTGAATGAGTACCTTAATGTGAATCATACACAAGAAACGTTGACAAATCGACAAGGAGAATTTCAGAAGAGTCCACTCGCATTCTCTTCGCCCGAGCTTTCAAAGATATACCGACCCTAGGTATCTGAACATCCAACACCAGTAGTCTTTTTGAAGAATTTTGACAATTCGGGGTCCTGATTCCGACCTCTTAAAGTGAGTAGATTGACAAACATGCTAACCTTCGAATGTAATTTCGCTTAACATAGAGATAAAATGGTATCCAAAATCCGACGATATCCAGGCAATTCAGCATTCTTTTCTTTTGCATTAATATAATCTCAATTATTTTCATTTTATTGTATGTACAATTTAAAATTTTCCAAAAGCCGCATATATCCTCAACTATGATATGTGCATGCAATCAGAACAAATATTGATGATTGAGCCTATTATAGAAAAAGACAAAAGAATTTTAAACTTCTAGCACTTAAAAAATTACCAACTTTTTTCCGATTTGGATTCCTAAAATACTTCTCCGAGTCTGGAATTCTCTCGTTCCTCCATAATCAACTGCTTTATAAACCATGAACCGATCTATGGTCATTACCTTCAGCCACCAATGATAAGACAGATATACGCCATTGACCTCTCCGTCAGTCAAATAATGAACCCAAAATTTCAAAAAGGTGCAGAATAAATGCCCTGCATAAGAAATGGAAAAATATATTAACTCACTTAAGGTTGTTAAAGCATATCGTTGCAATAGAAATGGAGATAGTACTTTGTTTAATCTTCTTGAACTTTGCTAACTTATTTTCTGTTTATTCATTCTGTTACATTTGAGGATGGAATGGAAGTACAATGATAATACTTAAAAGAGTTAAAACTTCATCATTATTCGGACAATCATTCATAATCTGTTAATCATCTAACCCTCCAGCAGCCGAACTAAAAATAACTTATCTGACTCCCACTATAGATATTAACTGAACACGAGAGAACTCGAAATTTTTAAGGCAAAAATGGGTAAGGTCAAGTCAAAGTGCATATGGCACACAAAAAGGAAATCCGACTTCGGGTAAGAATATAAAGTCTAGTCTTTTATCATAACATTCATTCCTCTCATTTCTTTTCCTTTGAAAAAATGAATCAAATTCCACATTGAAAACAAAACATGTGAACTTTCCATGAGTTTCAATCCAGTAAAATCCTCTGTTCATTTGGCATGACTGATCCATACAGACACAGAAAAGAATGATTCACTAATAGTACATTTTTCACAGAAGATAACAAGGAATTGATCTGTACAAAGATATTACTTATTTTCATGACATCAAAGATCTTGGCGGTACTGCATGTTCCAATTCTTAAGATAAAATAACAATTAATTTGTCAGTTATCATATAGGATTCCTCATGTGAACTGAACTGAATTTTTGTGTATACAAGTACATGAAGTGTCTTGTGCATATATGTACGCATGCATGAAATTGTAAAGATGACCTCACTCTCAGAATCCACTCCATGTATTTTCAACATATAGCTTAGTTTCACGTACCCAATTTGACCAAAGGACTATTAGTTGTTTGATAATCACAAGTACATAGGCGTGTGCAGCCAAGTAATAGCAAAACTAACCATTAGTCGGCTGAAGTTTTCAAATTACCAACTGATGTCGGAAAGTGCACTAAATGAAGCGTCAATATTACAAATAAGCATGAAGATGCAAAGCAAAGAGAACATTGAACATAAACTTGCAAACAAAGATATAAAGACATCATTGAAGCTATGAAAAATAGAGAAAAAAATTATTTCATTACAACTTACCAAAACTTAGGCGATTCCTCTCCTCTTAGAACTTCCATTTCACCATCCACGTTGTTAAGGCAGTACCCCAAATTAATTGAAGATTATTGCATGTCTTCACTGCTGAGAGTATTCCTCAAAGGAGCATCTCCCATCAACTTTCATTCAATATAAATGAATTAATCATACAGAAAGTTACCTGCTGCTTAACCTCCATATCTTTTTATGCAATGCACTTCACCTTCCAATGTTCTAATTTAACTCCGCAACAATTTGGATTTCATAATACTGACTTGATCAACAGAAAAAGGAGGTACCCTTTTCTGAGCCAAGAGAAAAATATATTTAGCCTTTTCAAGTTTGTCAAGTTTTCCATCCTTCCTCAGGCCTTCAAGCAGCTTATAGATGCTATCCACACTAGGATACCAATTCTTTTGCATGCTTTCTTTACAAAAAGTGTATGCCAGATCAAATTTACCTGCTCGACAAAGATAGTGGATCATGGTCTGATAAATCTTTTGATTGGGCTTGTATCCCTTATGGCAAAAAGCGTTATAAACTCTCATCACCATGTCAAGATATCCAGCACAGCTAAAGCCTTTAATCACCAAATTATATGTTATCTCATCTGGACATATCCCATTGCAATGCATCAAAGTCAATAATTTGTTAGCATCCCAAGCTCGCCTATTATTTACTAAGAATTGAATCCTGGAATTGAAGGTTGCCACATTAGGAAGACAACCCTTTAATATCATAAGGTTCCATAGTCCATTGGCAATCTCCCATCGATTTGCCTTGTAAAAGGCTGCTATTAGTGTTGTGTATGTAATCACATCAGGTCTTATTCCCAGCTTTTCCATCTCTACCATGATCAGATAAGCTTTATCCAAAAAACCCAATTCACAAAATGCTTTGATAACAATATTAATAGAAAACACATCTAGCTCTATGCCAAAGCTGAGAGGCACATCTCTAAGAAAAGATTCAATCGCCTCCAAATCACGGGATTGAGTCAAAACCTTCAACGCAGCATTAAACGACTTAACAGTCCTCTTACAACCATACAAATGCATATCATAAAATGTATTAACAGCATGCTTAATCATTCCAGCCCTCCCATACAACATTATAATTCGAACAATGAATCCTTCTCGATGGCCCTGTGGCAAAGTCTTCTGATGGTCCAGCAAATTCTCAATGTAATCAAACCTACCAGCACCAGCTAATCTAGAAACTGTATCCTCAAATGCAAATCGATTTTCAACAACAACCTTATTGTGGGCATTGGCCTTAAATAAATTAAACAACTTTTCAGGGTCCCTTTCATTCTTCAACTTAACAAGTGCTGGCTCATCTATTTCAATAGGTTTTCGCATAATATTCGAATCCCCACTATTCCTAGCAGAAAAAACCTTGTCAATAGAAGGCTCATCAGCAGCAATATGGAGCGTGGTACCAAATCTGCGAAACAGTCGCAGAGAGAGCATGATCTGATACTACCCCCAATATTTCAAACATACCCACCAACCAAAATCAACATTTCAGCAAAATCTTCAATTCCCACGGACTAAAAAGCATTAAAAATTCAAAATCCAAGTATACCATGATACATTCTTTATTGCAGCTCAATATATGAATCCATCAACCAATAAATAAATCCAATGCTAATTTAAAATCCCAGAAATCCATCCACCAAATACATTACTTCACAACAAACCCAAATAGGGTTCTGGGAAAATGAAAATGCGTATCAGAAATTACAACAAGTACGGGTATTACGGAGGAGGTAGCCTGTGTTACATTCGTTTTCGAGAGAGAATAAAAATTACCTAGAGAGAGTAAAAGCTCGATTTCATGCACACAGTCTGATGTGTGGTGAAGTCTTTAGGAAATATTGTTTGTGTGTGTGTGTGTTGGGGGTGGAAGGGTTTGCGTCATGGAGGTTTCTAGGTTAGGGGGTTTTTTGGCCCCGTGAGGGTGAACTATTCTTGTTATGAGAGAGTACTTTTTTTTCTTTCCTTAAATAAGAAAAACTATTTTTCCTCCCTTCCAACAAAAGTGCATAAAATTCATAATAAAAAGAAAGTATTCCGTGAGCTCCATTTTATTAAAGAAAGTATATGCGGTTAAAAAAATTGAATTTGTGAGTAATATTATTTTATTTAAAAATATGTAATTGAAAAGAAAAAAAGAGAAAAATATATTTTAAAAATAATGTGGATGAAATAAAGGCTTAATATATTTTAATAAATTAACTTTTACATTTTTAAAATGAACAAAAAAAGAAAAAAATCCAACAACTCTGCACTCTAAATAAGTTAACAAAAAACAATTACTATAAAAAAATTAATATTGGGGCAATAACTAGCACGAAAGGTGAGAGGAAGACATCGAGATGAACTTGATATTCAAATTCATAGGTTAATTGTTTCGTCAATGACCAAACTTTAAATCATGTCCTGAACTTTAAAATATTGTTCAAAAATTACTAAATTTTTTAAAACTGTTTCATATTCATCACTCATTGATTTCTTCATAATTGAGATTGTATTCGTGGCTTCTAACCTAACTTTAAATTCTTAAGTTTACATATGTGAAAAATGCTTCATATTCATAATTTGTTATAATTCTTTTGTTGAACATAATAGAACTGACCGGGCGACGAATATTAAATTATTTCAATCAATTATGACATCTTCAAAAAATGTGATTTTAAAATGTAATTTATTATTATTATTTATTTTTTACAAGAGTGTACTAGAAAATAACACTAGAACATACGAATGATATATTTAAAAGAATACTGTACTCTCCACGAAGTCTCATAGCTAGGGTTTATTGTGCGACTCTCTCAAAAAACTCTCTGCTACAATTCAAATCAACACTCGAAATCGACAGAAATGGCAGCTCCGGCCGTGGCGAAGACCAAATCTACCGAGACTTTCGTTGACAACAAGCGTAAGGATGATATTCGGATGGCCAACATTGCGGCGGCTCAATCGGTGGCAGATGCCGTCCGTACGAGTCTTGGACCGAAGGGAATGGACAAGATGATTTCTACTTCCTCAGGAGAGGTCATTATCACCAACGACGGTGCCACTATTCTTAATAAGATGGAAGTTCTTCAGCCGGCAGCAAAATTCCTCGTTGAGCTTTCGAAATCGCAGGATGTTGTCGCTGGAGATGGGACGACCACTGTTGTTGTTATAGCGGGTGCTCTTTTGAAGGCGTCTCTTACTCTTTTATCTGCTGGCATTCACCCGACGGTTGTTTCGGATGCCCTTCACAAGGCTTCGATTAAAGCTGTTGAGATTTTAACGGCTATGGCGATTCCTGTGGAGTTATCGGATCATGATTCACTGGTTAAGTCAGCCTCTACTTCTTTGAATTCCAAGGTTGTGTCTCAATACTCTTCTCTTTTAGCCCCATTAGCTGTTGATGCTGTGCTTTTTGTAGTGGACCCTGCTAAGCCTGATTTAGTAGACTTAAAAGATATTAAGATTGTGAAGAAATTAGGGGGAACTGTTGACGATACTGAATTGGTTAAGGGGCTGGTTTTTGACAAGAAGGTGAGTCATGCAGCAGGGGGGCTGACCAGAATGGAAAATGCTAAGATTGGGGTGATACAGTTCCAGATATCACCGCCTAAAACTGACATAGAGCAAAGCATTGTGGTGTCTGATTATACACAGATGGATAGAATTTTGAAGGAGGAGAGGAACTATATTTTGGGTATGATTAAGAAGATTAAGGCAACCGGGTGTAATGTGCTGTTGATTCAGAAGAGTATTTTGAGGGATGCGGTGACAGACTTGTCACTACATTATTTGGGTAAGGCAAAGATTTTGGTGATTAAGGATGTCGAGAGGGATGAAATTGAGTTCATTACCAAGACTTTAAATTGCTTGCCAATATCAAACATTGAGCATTTCCGGGCTGAAAAGTTGGGGTATGCAGATTTGGTGGAGGAGGTGTCGCTTGGGGATGGTGGAAAGATGGTCAAGATCACAGGGATTAAGGATATGGGGAGGACTACCAGCGTTCTCGTCCGTGGATCAAACCAATTGGTGCTTGATGAGGCAGAGAGAAGTTTGCATGATGCACTGTGTGTGGTTAGGTGTTTGGTGAGTAAGAGGTTTCTAATTGCAGGAGGCGGTGCTCCTGAGATTGAGCTGTCAAGGCAGTTGGGTGCATGGGCTAAGGTGCTGCATGGGATGGAAGGGTACTGTGTGAAAGCATTTGCTGAGGCTCTTGAGGTTATTCCATATACATTGGCAGAGAATGCAGGTTTGAACCCGATTACCATTGTGACTGAGCTGAGGAATAGGCACGCACAGGGTGAGATCAATACAGGGATCAATGTGAGGAAGGGACAGATCACTAACATTATGGATGAGAATGTGGTACAACCTCTACTGGTGAGCACAAGTGCAATTTCCTTGGCCACGGAGTGTGTTCGAATGATTTTGAAGATTGATGACATCGTTACTGTGAGGTAGAGTGGTTCAGAACATGGAAACATTGGATGGTTAGAGAACTGTTCTTTTTTTCTTTTTCATGTTGTCTTTTGATTTGTGCGCTCTTAAAAATTAGTGTTTTCTGTACTATTTGGATTTGGATGCATTTTATACGAGTTATGAATATCTTGATCTTCCATTGGCTAATGTTGAATATGGATTTTTATGGCTTTGCTCGGTGAAAATCTTGTGCGAAGAAGAATTAAGCACAGCCATTTTCCCCCCTATATCCATTTGTCTCAGTCTTGCTTTGTATTATTGATATTTTGCTTCTTTTTTTATCACTTTCTTTCTGGGACTAAGGACGGACAATGGTAGTGGCATTTGATGCTAGTCTCTGATTGACACTGAGGAACATTTCTGTAGAAGCAGTATCTAATATCATATTACTCACGCTACAATAACACACAGTAAAATAACAATCATCTGATGGCCTTCTAAAAGAATAAAAGTTGTAAGTTGGTTGCAGCTAATAATGATTTATCCACTAAATTGAATCACATTCCTCTACTAACTCCCACAAAATGGGAACCCTTGCACCAAATCACCATTTGCACCAAATATTCGGTGTAATCTCACCCGACACCAAATTTTATACCATTTTGGTGCAACACTATTCATTTGCACCATTTTGCACCAAAATAGTTAAAGCACTTTTTGCCTTACTTTTACATTTTGTACCAGCTTTTGTTGAAGGTATTTGTGTCGCTTTTATGTTATACAACAAAATTTAATTCTTAATTAATTATTATTTTTTAATACTATGATTATTATTATTATTATTATTGTTATTATTATTTAATATTTTCTTAGTTGTGGTTTTTCTATATTAATCGAATTTGTTAATGAATTCAATATTTTCGTTAACGAAACATTATTATTTATTTAATAATTTATGAAGCAGTAAATTAATTAAATAAATAAATTTTCATATAAATAAATTATTAAGAATGAAAAAAATGGGTTAAAGATGATTTTCAGCTTGGTATAAAATGGTGCAAAACTTACCTCAAATTTTGGTGTAGGGTTGGAGATGGTCTGAGCTATCTTGCATGATTGTTATTTGTTTCTCAACTTGTAAAGTTTTCTGTTTTAGGGTGTCAATTTTTATTTTGGTTTTTAGGTAGATTTCTACTTAAATATGTCATGGATTCAAGGAAAATGGCTGATCTATCAGTGATAAATTTAAGAACCGGAAATTTTTCTAAATTCAATTAAAAGGGATTTTCCAGTATTCCAGTTAATGTTGTGATTTCTCAATAATTGGTTTGTGTTGCCCATACACGTCATGAAAAATAGCCCCATTATTGTTTGAGATTTTGAACATGAAATTTGAATTGCTTTACTTCATTTGATTCATACCAATGGTAGAGTTTCATGGATTATGCTACTTGGCCCGAGATTAAATCCCGGGTCAAACCAGTGGCGCCCTTCCAATGCTGGGACACTCGTTCTTGTGCTCACAGCTTCCTTGATTCTAACAATTAACAACCAAAAATAGTTGAAATTTAAATAGATTTATTAACTATTTTACTCGTTGGATAAGTAGATGGTAAGACAGAGTGGTCCAAAATCATTGAAGCAAGTGGCCGAGCGGTTATCTAGCCTCGAGTTCCGGTGCAAATTAAATGCTAAAACATCATTGAATCAGTACATCAACCCATTTCATGGAACCAAAATAAAAACGTCTAAATTTTATCACCCGATACATGATAAAATAATAACTTCTTCATGGTAAAGGCGAATTGCATTTTGGCCAGTTGATTCAATTAAACACTATCCACTTGAACCTTGTGCCAGCATCTTGGCAAGCAACGAAGCCAGCCCTGTTTTTCCAAAGCGTTAGAAATGAAAGGGGGAATAAATGCAAAGGACTTTGCCTCTTCACCTAGCCGGTCCCCTCGAGCTCCTGAATGCACTTAGATTACCTCCCGTTTAGTAGTGAGAACGTGCTATGACTACGACTGGAGGCTAGGTCCTCACTGACGCTAGCGAGATTGTCGTCCGAGAAAACAACTCCTTAGCCCTGTATTTCTATTTCTTTCCCTTTTCCACCGCCTGCCGGATTTCCACTTCTCTCCAATATGATGACTTGAGATATCCATCCCGGAAAGTTGATCCTCCCCTCGCTAGTTTCAACATTTATTGATAACTTGTCATTGTTATCCTCGCTGTCACTGTCAATATGAAAACCGAACCCGCGTCGTGAGAATTTCTTTCTAGTCACTTTGTAATTCTTGAAGTGGAAAATGTCTCTAAGTAGGTCTATGTTTGGATGCTATAACACGTAGCATTGTCTGAACCCTATGTAACCCCCGTACACCTGCAAACATACAACTAACCACGAAACAAATAAATAGATTGCTAACCCTTCGGGGTGACCGAATTGATGGAGTAAGTGAATGCGAAGATCAAAGGTCACGATTTTGAATCTCCCGCCAACACTCCTCGATTGAGCTCGTGACACTGGGCTTGCCGAGTGCGATTTACCTCTCATGTGTGATTTAATGGAGCGATGTTTACCTAGTGCGCACTCATAGTGGTCGAGGCTCCGTTAGCGGGTAGCGCTACGAGTTTTTACTTAAAAAAATAAAAATAAGTAGATTGCTAGTTTAAGGCAACAACTGGAAAGAGCTACGTTTGGACTAGGAAGAAACTTTGTGGTACAAAAATGTTAGGAAGATTTTTAACTTTGCTGAAAATCAAATCAATGACAAAAACGGCCATACGGACAAACCGTGGAATCAAAACTGAACCATATGTGTGTACGTATTGCGTCCAACATTAATCGGACATTCATCAACACTTTCACCAAACCGAATATAGGACAGGCCCGCAGCATAGCATAGATAACACATCATAAAAACACGTAAGCAATTGACTCAAAAGATTCCTAACAAATAGTTGACATGTATTCCGGAGAAGAAAAAAACAACTGAATATGAGGGAGCAATTCGAATTTTCCTAAATTTTAGATTTTAGTACTGATAATTACAACTCTACTTAGATAGATCAGTCCAAGTGGCACGTAACAAACTATTTGTCCAGTGCTATAACAATATTGTCAAATTAAAGAGCAAAAGTTACCAAATATCAAAGATTTGAGAGAAAAATGATACTTCACTATTGGACCATATGGCACCTTGACATTAGGCTCGGAAGCTTTCAGCCCAGGTGCATGGTCAGTGTTGATTATTGGTGCTTCAAAT